>QLSR01000645.1:2461384-2487522 GCA_031780015.1 Citrullus colocynthis
CTTGTTTTTTTTTGGATTTTTTGCATCTGGGGTTCGGGTGTGCTGATTTTTCTTCTCTATTTTTTCTTTAGTTTTTTGTATGGATCTAATTTTATTTTAGTATACACAATTTGCAAATTGTTGCTAGTTGTATTACTTATATATTTCATATATACTAAGAGATATCATCTGTTATATTCAACTAGCATAATTATTATTGCATTTAAGAAACGTATATTTAGTATATTAGAATGTATATTGTTCATGATTTTGGGAGTTTCATAGATAAAACACATTTGCTATATTTTTATAAACTTACATTATTTCACTATATGTAATTTGAATGTTTGTAATTGTATCAATTATATATTTAACATATATACTAAGATATATTGTCTGAAATATTCAACCGGCAAAACCCTTCATGTAGTTAAGAAACATATATTTAGTATATTACAATTTATATTGTATTTTATTTTGACTATTTCATTATATACTATGTTTTATTTGCCATATTTTTATAAATTTATATTATTTAACTACAAGTAATTTGAATGTTCCTTTTTATAATGGAGGTTATTTTAACATAATTTCTTTTCATATGTGACATTATTCTAATATTTTCTATATGTGACATTTCTTGTAAAAAAAAGAAAAAAAAAAGGTAAAAATTATGTAAGGGTGTGTATAATATTTGAGTCAATTCTTTTTATGAAATATCCTAGTACATTTAGCCATGCATGAAAAAAATAGTTGCTTTAGGCTATTGGTGGAATTCAGCCTATTTAAATAAGCTATTAATATAGAAAACCCTTATTACAACTGATACTTAGTTACATAGTTATAGTAAAATTATTTGAATATCCTCGTTGTCTATAATGTTTACTATTTTGTAACCATCCTATCTCAACATCATTTGTAACCTATACTAAAATAATTTGCACTCCACAACTATTATAACCTATATTAAAATAGTCAGCATTCCAAACACATACTATTGTAATAACACTAATTATAATAATCAACTCAATACTTAAAAAAAATCCCTACATATAACAAAACATCTCAATGAAAGTTTATACAAAAACAAGAAATGTTTTCAATTATTACTATAATAAGGAAGAATATCAAAATTATTTTATTTTTTATAGGATTAGATTTTTAGCTTATATCACCCGTATATATCTAATAAAGATTGCTGAAAAGAACAAAGAACCTCACAATTTAAAGTTAAAGCACAAATAGAAAAAATAAAATAAAAATCAACCAGGACAAAAATCAAATAACCTAAAAATAAAGTAATACATTTTGAACGACTTGAATCGATATAATGTTATATGTAGGGATTTTTTTTAAGTATTGAGATGATTATTATAATTAGTGTTATTACAATAGTACGTGTTTGGAATGCTGACTATTTTAATATAGGTTATAATAGTTGTGGAGTGCAAATTATTTTAGTATAGGTTACAAATGATGTTGAGATAGGATGCTTACAAAATAGTAAACATTATAGACAACGAGGATATTCAAATAATTTTACTATAACTCTGTAACTCAGTATCAGTTGTAATAAGGGTTTTCTATATTAATAGCTTATTTAAATAGGCTGAATTCCACCAATAGCCTAAAGCAACTATTTTTTTCATGCATGGCTAAATGTACTAGGATATTTCATAAAAAGAATTGACTCAAATATTATACACACCCTTACATAATTTTTACCTTTTTTTTTTCTTTTATTTTAAAATTTTTTTTTTTTAAACCTTAAAAGGTTATAAAAAAAAAGATCAAAAAAAAAAAAAAAAAAAACGACTTGAATGGGATAATAAAAAAAAATTATACACTGAAATAAAATAAAATAGAATCTAGAGTATAAGGCTGTTTAAAAAATTTGACGAAAACAGTACTTTAGGCCATAAAAAATTTGATAGTATAGATTAAAGTTATATTATAATAAGAAATAAAGTTATGTTTAAAAAATAAAAATAAAAAGGAAATACAGTTTTAACTATAACCTTTTAATAGTCATATTTTCTGTTTAACAACTATTGTATAAAAATATGCTTTTTTAAATAAGTTTAAATTATTAATAATTATTTCAATTTCAAATACTTGCAAAAGTATTTCAATAATCTTTTTGATAATATGAAAAATACTGTAAAGAGGCACAAAATCGAAAAAAACAGTTTCTCAAAAACAAAGAAAATATTTAACATTTTGTGTAAGATGTGATTCAGAGTCTCAAACCTTAGTCTCACAAGGCAATAGATGTTGCCACTGTGCTATGTTTAGCTTTTCCGTTAGCTTTTGTAAAACATGTTTTGAATCCTTTGTATTCGTCTTTTAAAAGGATGGATTTTATAAAAGACAAAAAATGTACATGTTTTACCCAAATATCTTCAAAACTATTTGATTTGTTTATTATTTTATTATAACAATTTGTATACTATAACAATATTTTCATATTTTATATCACGGGATGCAATTAAAACTTAGTGTGACAAGCTAAGCACTTTAAACTTTGAAAACTACTAGTTGAGACAACGAGTTCAAACCGAATCAATTTTTGTTTTGTTTTATTTAATTTGTTTTTTAGTTGTGAACTACGAAATGTAGAGCAGGAAGATCAAGTCTAATATACCCCAAAGTTGATAGTACAAATCTATGCTAATTTAACTATGCTTAGCTTGACTTGAATATTTTAATTAAATTGTTTTTATATATATTATACATATTATTATTATTTTATTTTGAATAGTAACATTTTTGAATTACAAGTTTTTCATTTTGAGGGACGTGAAAAAGTGAAAAAAAGTAAACCATAAATCTCTACTTGCGATTACTTTTTTGGACAATAGCAGCAGAAATTGAGTACAATACAAGAAAGTATGTTAAAAAGTTTTGAGTAAAAATAACATGCATGATTAGCTGAGGATTATTCTTTAATAGTCAACAATTTTTAATGACATTTCTTAATGCACCTATTTGAATTATAAAATGGTGGAAGTTAAATGTAAACATTTTCCCACACAACCGACTCTATTGACAAAGAAACGACTAAATTATTCAAAATGCCATTGAATTTTGTGGTTATTATTCCTCTATCATTTTTAATAAAATATTTATATATCTTACACCTTCAAAATTAAATAAACTATTTTCACGAACAATTTTATTATTAAAATCAAATAAGATATGGTACATGCACAAAACAAGTATTCGAAAAAAAAAGGAAAGCAAAGAGAAATTAGAAATTCAAAGTTTTGACTAAAGAAATTTGGTAAGCAAATAGAGACTTCATGGCGCTTTCCCCTAAACATGAATTATTATGGAGTCGAAATTCAACTTAAAAATTAGTGCCCATAAAAAGTTTATTTCTTGGTCACTGCTAGTTATTCTTTCACAAACATATATCATTCTAAATATATATATATTTTTAATTTTTTCAAAAAAAAAAAAAAAAAACAAATGGCAAAATATATTTATTTTTAGTGTTAGAGGTTTGAGTTTGGTGTCTATTTAGTCTCTAAAGTTTTAAATGTCACGCAAAGTGAGTTTTCCTTGTATCATTTTGTCCCATTGTTTTATTGGTTTAATCAATACTTTTGGCTATGTTGTTATAGACCATTTCTTTTTTAATCTTCCTTTTTTCAATTAAGTTCTCGATTTTGATTTACCGAACAAAATGGAGAATTTTTTATTTCAATTTTTTAGATGTGGACATTAGATTTAATGGGAGGGTTTTGGAGGAAGGAAAATGAAGATGGAAAAAATATGGAAAAATATGGAAAAGGATTTTGACAATGTTACATAAATACTAAGATTTAAATGAAATGCAGGAGGAGAAAAATAAGGGTAAGTAACCAACCAAGCTTTCGAGAAGAAAAAGAATGGAGATAGAAAAAAAGGGAAGAGTGAGAAGTGAAGCTTATATAAAGAAAAAGGAAAGAAAAAAAAAATGTCTAGTGATTTAGAATTGACCACTACATCACTGTTATGTCATCTTCAGTTAGTCAACTTTAATTCAAGAATCATTTATAAAAGCGAACATTTTTAAGCTTGTATACACTCAACTTAAACTTTAATGACCAAAAATGTATTTGGTAAATATATATATATATATATATATATATATATATATATATTTTAATGGTGCGCGACAATAGAACTCCAATAATATTGATACATCCTGTATTGTCAAATATCTTGGCTACGAATGAAAGTTTTAGCCTATTTGATAATGATTTTGATTAGAGAGGTTCAGGAAATAATAGGAGTGAATAAGTCCCTTAGCCTTTCGTTGTTGCGAAAGTTTCCAAGAAAACAAATTATACAGGAGAAATTAGTTTTTCGTTTTGGTTTTCTTATAAAAGTCTCACATTTGAATGTTTTTTTTTCTTTTTTTCCAATCAAATAGTTTAGGGGTTGACAAATAGGGGAAAGACAAGTGTTAATTAAGCCAAAGGTTGTATTTAAAAAAGTAAACGAAAATTTGATTCCGAAAACATTTTTTACCATTTGTTTCCTGTTTTTCTTTAAAATTTCAAAGTTGTCATAGTCGAAAAGGTGAATGACCGCCAAACAGTTTGATGATGGAATAATATCTATCAATTAATATTATTAATAATGATTTGATTCATGGTCTGTTTTAAAGAAGTGGTTCATAATTTAGTTGATAGCAATAAAAAAAAAAAAAGAAATAATTAATACATATTTATGAACTATGGTTGTGTGGACAACATTAGAGGATGAGAAAACGCACCAATACTAAATTTGTAAGGAGCTTATATAAGAGGAATGGGTCGTTCCCTTTTCATATATAAAGTTTGACATTAACTTTCGAGGAAACATTAAATAAAATTTCTAACATTGTTATAACATGTAAATATCAAGTTTAAGTATAACTATATAGATAAGATATAAAATATTATCGGAAAGATTGTTGATTCAATTTTTCATTCAATCATGGTTGAGTGAAATAAAGTGTTATGATGAAATTGCCTCCGTTGCATACCACTCTCATGATGGTGTGTTTTAATTGCTCCTCAATCAAAAATTTGAAATTAAAAGTGATATGAATATATATGGGGATGGGAGGGGATAATATAACATAAAAAATTTAGATTCATTTCATGACTACTTAATTTATAATTTTTTAAAATTAAGCTTGTAATAACACTATTTTTCATCTATAAAATTTTTATGCTTTGTTACTGTTTTTCACTCATGTTTTAGAAAATTAAGTTTTAAAAACTAATACTCCATTTAGTTTTTGAAAACTATGTTTGTTTCTTTTCAATTTCTCATAATGGTCTTTATTTTTATAAGTAAAAATGTTGGATTCTTAGTCTTATTTCTTAAAAAAAAAAAGAGACACAATTTTTAAAAACTACTTCTTTTTAGTTTTCAAAACTCGACTTGATTTTTTTTTAGCATTGGTAAAAAATAGATAACAAATAAATGAAAAAAGGGTAATGTTATAGAAATACAAAAAGCAAAAAGGTCACCAAATATAGTCGAAAAAAGTAATTTAGAAAACTAAATTATTTCTTTGAAATGGGTAAAAACAAAAGAAGAATAATGGAGAAAAAATAAATATAAATTTTAAAAACGAAAAACAAAAGATGAAACCGTAACAAAAACTAGTTTAACTTTTAAGGGAGCATTAACTAAAAGTGTGGGAATGCGATGCAAACAAGTGCTTCATGAAAATTGTTTTATCACATACTACTTTCATTGTTTTTACCGACTCATACATAATTCAATAAGTGAAACAAATTAACTTTAATGACAATTTGATTAAAACTCACCCGGTGATTTCATCCACCCACTTGTTCAACCTAAAAAAAACTAATTTTCATCCTTAAAATACAAAAAAAGAAAAACCCTTAATTTAATAATTTAACCAACAATATATCCATACTCATCCATTCTTATTTTGAGATTATGTACACAATAATCGGTCATTTGAAAAGAATAATAATAATAATAAAGAAAATTGACTCTCACTTCACCATCAAACCGACCTTAGCTCAGTTGGTAGAGCGGAGGACTGTAGTTGGTTAAATGCCGTCAGATAATCCTTAGGTCGCTGGTTCGAATCCGGCAGGTCGGATTCTTTTTTCTGCTTTTTTATGTTTGTTTTGTTTTGTTTTCCATTTTTTCATGATTCGGCCCACAGGCCCAACAAACTACCTAAGCGATATGTCGCATAAAAGTTTAGTGGCGCCAGAAAGTTGAGCGACGTGTCGTTCTGTTCACTAATATATCGGAATCGGACAAGCCCTTCTTCCTCCATTGGGAGCGAAGAAGCGAAAGACGAAGGGGGACTGACGACTGTACGGAGGAATTGAATCCGATAGTTTCTGCTTCGCCGGTAAGCTCCTTTCTGTAATGTTGAATTTCCAAGATTTCCAATGTATGAATGCTCCAATCGATTAGGGTTTTATGGGAAAACTTTACTTTCGTTTCAATCTTAGAATTCTTTCTCCCTTGAGTGGGATATATCTGCAGTTCGTTTTCAATTTTCGTACTGCTTCTTTTATGCTCCTCGTCTGTTTATAAGTTTTTCTGTCCTTTCGTTGCACTATTGACAAATCCTCATTACAGATTGGGTTTCTGGAGAGGGAGGAAACTAGGGTTATTATTGTTTGGGGAAAGAGTTGGAGGGGGATTTTTTAAGGAAGAAATATGCTTCAGATCCGGCTTAGCAAAGTTCCACAGGCCGAAGGTGGTGGTGGGGCAGTGAAGCCCTTGCCGGCGGAGACTGTGACGGTCGCATGCCCCGACCACCTCGTTCTTGCTAATCTTCCTGTAGCTAAGGGCATTGGTGCGGCTACTGCTGCTTCCGTTGTCAAGTCGGTCGGTCGCAGGTCTCGCCGTCAGCTTGGAGAACGAGTTCATTTTTGTGTCAGATGCGATTTTCCTATTGCAATATATGGTCGCCTGGTATTTTTCTCCACTAACATGTTGTTTTTGCTAGTTGCTTTTGTTTACTTTTGGTCCTTGGAAATCATTCATATATAAACGACTGTTTTCGATTTGATTTTTATTTTGCCAAATCGGTTTGCATCACTTTTATAATCTATGGGTACTGGGTACTGCCAATTTGTACAAATATAATGGAGTAGCTAGGTCAATTTGATGTGGTTATTTTATTCATATCTGCAATGTCCTTGCCCTCTTGAATGGAGGCCTTTGGCATGCTTTTTAAGAGCTAAATAGTGGTTTGCCTTTCTTGCAGAGTCCTTGTGAGCATGCCTTCTGTCTTGATTGTGCAAGGAGCGATTCTTTATGCTACCTGTAAGTAAAAAGGCCTTCAAGGTCTTAATGAGACCATTAAAGGATTCTTTCGTGTTCAGAAAGTCAAAGCTGATTGCCTATATTTAGTTTACATATGTCCTTTTCTATTTCAAAAGCTTTACCTATCATGTTCTTCAAACATCAGTTGTTTTCTTTGCTGATTAGTTAGCTATACAGAGTTTTCTGATGACAGAAAGATTCATCTTTTCCTTTTATTTCTTACTAAGAGAATTTATGGAGCAAGAATTTGAAGCACAAAAAATGAAGATCAGTGAATGATCAGCGTGCATGATTTGAATCTCAAGAAACTAAGAAAGAACTCATATGTTTGGTATCCTTTTTTATAGGCATATTTGTTTCTGTTTGCATTGAAATTTGATGAACATAGAATCCTTTAATATATTCAAAGTCATCTGTTATGGCATTTCAATGATAAAGACAAAGATGCTGTGATGGATCAGCAATGTTTACATTGTAAACCATCAACTCTCAATTGATTGTAATTTTAACAGAAATTGATTTTTGTGTACTTTATGATAATGTTATGAAGATGATGCTAGAAATTATGATACCGTCGTGATTTTTGTGACACAGTTGTGATGACCGTATCCAGAAGATTCAAACCATAAAATTGATGGAGGGGATCTTCATTTGTGCAGCCCCACACTGTCTCAAGTCTTTTCTTAAGAGGACTGAATTTGAATCTCATATTCACGAGAGTCATGCTGACCTTCTTAAGCCAAATGCAGACAAGGAAGATGGAAATGAAATTGAGGCTCATAGTGCCAAACAATCTACAGCTTCTGAATCCACAGTACGAGGTCCATCGAGACCACTCATATCTCCGGGGTCCAATTCCCAGCCTCAAGAACGTGAAGAGAAGTTTCATCGTCAACAATCTAGAGACCAACCCAGATCTGGCATGCAGCAAAAGCAAACGCCAAATTTTGGCCAGAACCAAAACAATACATCTGAGTCTCAACAAGACAGCGGTCATTCACAGGGCTTTGATCGACATGTCCCTCATGGCCGTTTCCCCCCTCAAAACTTTGATGCACAGGGTGCTCCACATCAGGACCCCAGTCAGTTTTCAGAGAAACAGCAAGGAGTTCTATCCGATACTCCATATTCTCAGTATCCTCTTTTGCAACCAATTCCACCACCAAATTATGTGGTTCCAGCTAACTCTAATCCAACGCCCCCTCTACCATTTGGTTATCCCCCTTTTCCAATTGAGGGAGGAGCACAACAATATTACAGTACACCCTATGAAGTGTCACGGCAAGACTCTGCAGCAGAGACCGGATCCGAGCAAGGGTCACTGCTAGGCTTTCCACCAGGTGCAGCAGGAGGAATGAATTTCCCAGCAACATATCCACAATCTTGGAATACTGGGCAAGCGGGCATTCCTTATGAACACGCGGCTGGAGGTCATTCAATGCCCGAAGCTTTTGCTAATACACCTGATTCTCAAGGAAAACATGGATTTTATCAAGGAGATTATAGACGCAGCCCTGGACGTATACCTGTGAATTCTTCTGCAGGTAATGCGATGGACTTGAGGGATGGTAAAGGTATATTAGCGCCACAGCCTCTAATACAATTGCCTCCGCCTCCACCGCCCCCACCATACATGTCACATAACAAGCGGGGTAAGTTTTATCCAGGAGATATGGATCATGATGGGCAAAGCCATGGATGGCAGAATGACAGCCATAGCCGAGATAGCTTTGGAAGCGGCCAAGACTGATTTTTTTTTTTCATTGCATTCTTTGTTTCCTTTGCCATATAGTTCCAACCATTGTTTTGATCACAATTTGCATCAGCTTGAGAATGTCTGTGTATTTGAACTTGATTCTCAATGGTAAAATTTTGCCCTTGGAGGCCTTTTGAGTATAAACAGTGTCATTTGAGAGTTTCCAGATCAATACTATTTGCAATAGTGACATTAGATAAGAGCATCATCATTGAAGCAGTTCTGAAAAATTAGTAAAAGTATCCAATTGTTTGTCAATTCCGAGATTGCTTGTTGAATAAGATTTATGGAAAATTGTTGCAATCATTATTTTGACATTAAAAAATTTGGAAATACAATTGTATTTAGCATCATTAACATTCACAATGAAACAACTCGAGCATGTGATGGTAAGGAAGCATCACTTATAGCTGCTGCTGTTGTTGAGGCTGCATATATAAATATATTGTCAACTTGCCTGTAAACCCCCAATCACTCAAATGGGGAAGGAAAAAAAAAATCCAAAATTCGTAATATGCCGTTTCTAAATACATTTCTCTAGCAGGAATTAGAGAAAATGAAAACAAAGTTATATGAACAAAATACAATCATTTCCCTCAAGATTCTGTCACTGCTGAGGTGCTAGCCATTAGCCAAAGTGGGTTGAAACTTGAAAGAACGCAATAAACACATCCAAAATGAAATAAGAAGAAAGAGGAGAGAAAGCCATGAACAGAAGAGATTGCTGATCAGCTCAGTTTTTCTTTCTCCAAAATCCATTGTTGGTATGTAAGAACTCGCTTCTCATCCAATTTCACATAAAACTGATGCAATTTTCTGTACATCAATAGGACATGTCTATCTACATAATCTTCATACTTCTCATACAATGCGGGGATCGTAAGCACGAGTAAAAGGCCTGTCGTTGAGAGAAAAAATATCCATGAAATTGATCGACCATCGTCCATTTTTTATCAACAAGGATTGAGATTACACAAAGAATTGTGGAAACTTAAGATTGAAACTTACTGGTGTAACCCAACGTGAGAAGATCAGTCAAGCCACTGATAACTGAGATCAGCCACAAGCAAGCAGCTACTTTGAAGAACAATCTGGGGTCTTTTCCCATGGCTATATCTTGTGAAACAGACAGCAAAGTATTCACACGGGAACGAATGAAAGATGCAGCTTCGTTTACCATATCTTCTGAGAGATGCAACTCAGGAAGAGGCGGTGCCGGTCTGTTCAGGAAGAAAGGTAGCAGATTCAGAAGTAACCTTAATCCAAGTACTTAGAAGTTAAGCTAGACTTTATTAGCCTGGAAATAAGGAAGCTAGGAAATACATAGAGAAATTTCAGAATGACAATTTTCACTTCTGTAATGCATCAATCCTTTGCCAGGAAGCTAAGTTCATAACTCAGAAGACGGCAGTTAACCAAAAACTACATGCTACATTCTGCATTGATAAATTTTAGAATGCTTGAAAACTACCGAATCGTTTTATCTCTAGCTTATTTGTCAATATATAGTGTCTCACTCATGTCCATCATCTTTTCCAAATGCATTTACATATTTCATACATCTAAGACAACTAACACTAAGTGACTGGAACTCAAAAGCGCACATGGACATGAAATACTGATGGAACTCATGGAAGTAAAATCCCAAGATGTTTATCAAACGTAAAAGAAAGCAAAGTCAAATTAACAAATCACGTGGTTGAAAAACTAAAGAATTTGAATCAGGACGTAACCATCATTCAAGACAATTGTCAAATTCAATAGGGAAATGCTCCCTTATGTATTAAAGATCATGCATTTTGGAACTTATATATCAGTTTACCATTCTTCAATGATATTCAAATTGAAGAGATGTCTTATAACAGAGAAGTCAAGAGGCAATCTCCGATTAGTTACCTATTGAGAATGGAAGCAGATTTGGCCCACAGAAAGATAATGGTAACAAGAAGAAGTAGAACACTGGAAATTAAAGACAAAAGGGTGTAACCACATCTCTCAAACACCAGCCAAGTCGCCAGCGTTATTAACAATATCCCCACAGTTAGATTCTTCCGCCTCCAAAGAATTACATCTGCAACTGAACAGATTAGAAACTAAGAGTTAAATCCAATCCTTAGTTACTTTATAGCAAGGGAATTCATGGATCCTAGAACTCTAACAGCTGCAGTGAAAAGCAGAATCCACAGAAAACTTTCATCAATCCAAAAATACATTGCATTAGCGATGCAGAAAAGAAGAAAACAACCACTGCTTCGAAATTCAACAGAGAACCGAAACAGAGCAACCCAATAGAAATTTAAAGAGGATCGATCCATCAAGAGAAACAAAGGAAAAAAAAAAAAAAAAAACCAAAAAAAAAAAAAAAAAGAAAAAAAAAAAAAGACGCACAAAAAAAAAAAAAAAAAAAAACCAAAAAAAAAAAAAAAAAGAAAAAAAAAAAAAGACGCACAAAAAAAAAAAAAAAAAAAAACCAAAAAAAAAAAAAAAAAGAAAAAAAAAAAAAGACGCACAAAAAAAAAAAAAAAAAAAAACCAAAAAAAAAAAAAAAAAGAAAAAAAAAAAAAGACGCACAAAAAAAAAAAAAAAAAAAAACCAAAAAAAAAAAAAAAAAGAAAAAAAAAAAAAGACGCACAAAAAAAAAAAAAAAAAAAAACCCAGAAATCAAAAGATCTTGACATACCAATACCGCCGCCAACAATTTCGTGAAGAGTTCGCTGTCTACAAAATAAACGATCCGAGGAACCCATCAAAAGAAGTAAAAAGAGAGGATCTTGATTCCAGTTGAGCTTTCAAAATACCCTAAAGAAACAGAAACAAAGAGCTCTAAAGCAAGCGGCCAGCAGAAAAGGAAAAACAGGAGTTTGTGTTTAGCTTTTTTGTTGTCCACTCTGTGTTGAGAGTCTTGAGGGCAGACTAGTTGGAATGGTAGGAAATAAAAATGGGGATTGGGCCAGCGGACAGGTCAAAAGCGTCATGCCCCTCGTGGCTTTTTATTCTTCTTCTCCTTCATTTCCCCATCGGAATTGGAATTGGTATTGACATTGATTTCCTTTTCTTTTCTTTATTTTCTTTTTACTGGTTAGAAAGAGAGAGGCAGTGGATACTCTTTGTATTAATTACCCTCTGATCAAAGGAATTATTGCCCATGAACATTTAAAAGATTTAACATTTTTATATTAGTTGGGACCCCCATAAGATTTACCTTCATATAACAGTTCCCAAGTAACAAATTATGTAATTAGGAATCCTTATATGTTGGATTCAGTTGAGCTGGCAGGCTTTTTTTTTCAATGCAACATAATGGTTTGAATTGTTAATTTATTGTATATGTTAGTTGAGTGATAGACTCAAACCTAATCTAATAGAGGGAAAAAAAAAAGGAACTAATTATAATTGAGTTAGGTTGAAATCTATTTATATTCAACCCAACCAACTCGAATAGTTGGTGCTACTCATAACACAGTAATTTCAGATTAGATTTTATATAACATGGTTTGTTGTTTAACGTGATAATGGGGATTACTTTGAGATGTATAAAATATTTTGGAAGACAAATACAACTGTGTAATCGAACATTTGTGACAATCCAGAGGCCAAGCCGACGGCTTATTTTTTAAAGGTTTATACAGTATCAAATCTGAAAATTGAAAAAGTGAAAATAGTTACACTGCACAGAACGACTATAAAGCATGAATTCGACTTCTACTAGCTAACCTCAAGCTCAATAAGGATCTGGGTTCCCATTCTCCTTAAAATTCTCTTATTCTTGTCTACGAGGCAATCCTGTTCTCATCCGTCTTGAACCAAAAATCGCTACTCAAGGCAGAAAGCACTCTTCCTTACGCAGTTCCCTTGTTCGTACGACTAATTTTCTTTCGAGGGCTGGAAATGCCACATTCTGCATTATCTGCAGATCCACTTTCACAAAAGGCAGCAACTGCATTGCCTACAGATCCATTTCCAGACTCATTTTGATGAACAGCAACTTCCGCGCGGACTGTAGATTCATTACTGGGGGTGGCAGCTTTGGCGGTGGAAACAGTATGTAAATCTTGGGGGGTAGCAGCAGCATCGGGGGAAAGTGCACATACATCCTGGGAGGAGGAAGCTTCAGGGGAAACAAAAGGTACATTTTGAGGGGAGGCAGGTTTGTTGGAAACTACAGGTAAATCTTGGAGAGTGTCAGCTTTTGGAGAAACTGCAGGAACATCTTGGAGGGTGGAAGCTTTCGGGGAAACTATGGGTACATCTTCGGTCTTGGCAGTTTCAAGGGAAACAACAGGTACATTCTTGGGGGAGGCAGCTTGGGTGGAGGAAACTGCAGGTTCGTTTTGTGGGTTAGCAACTCCTGCTGCCATGACTGCTGAGGAATCCATAAGGCTAGCAGCTATTGCAGCCTTCAAGTCCTCATCCTCCATGTCTATTAGCATTTCTGTTTCTCCAGATGAAAGAAATGTATCTTGCTGCTCTGTCCAGTTTACTCTTTGAGGAGGAGGGGGGGCTTGGGTAGAGTTGCACGATTTGGTTATCCTCTCAGCATCCTCAGGGGAAAGCCACTGACCATAACCGTTGGATGCTTCAGAGGATGAGATGGGAAAATCCTTAGGGAAGTTACCCCTAACAATAAAAATGCTCCAACCGAAGCCCTTTAGAGAGTCCAAGTAAGCTGAAAGGTAAAATTTAGAAAGATGCTGTGGGGCTGCATATAGACTATCAAAATTGTACCACTCCCCATTCACTTTCCTAATACAAAACCAATGGTCTTGCAAGTGGCATATAAATGCATTCTCCAGTTCAGGATCAATCTGCGCAGGTTCAGCAACTGGTGAGTTGAGAGGAATGACTTGGAGATCCCATACCTCCAAAGCCTTTTGTAAGACCTGCAAGCAAATATATAATGGTTTAAACAAATAAGAACATCCCAACAAGTTCTATGTATTGCTTGCTTTATAAGAGAAACTGGTCTATAAAAAATGAACTCCGATCCCTCTGAATATTACACTGTATTACATCAAAACTTTACCCATGAAAAGAAAAGAAAAGAAAAGAAAAGAAAAGAAAAGAAAAATGAGAGTGATAGAGAGAGATAGTGTGCTAAATTTGAGTACCAAAATAAGATACTGAGTTTCATTGGTCTAATATCCACAAAAATCATAAGCAACGTGCCTTTTCTGGTGTAGTTGATGGGAACCAAGGCTTTTTAACATTAAGATAAAGAAAATATTACAAGATTTGGGAAGAAAGTCAAGAGCCCCGTCCTTACTTGCCTACTTTCAATCTTCTTTGAGTACTCATTAAATCTTGGTCTACTCCCACATTTCCCCCATTTCTTTATAACCACTTGCTGATCGCAAATCTTTCTAGCGATCTCTAACAATCCCATATCCTATTCTAAGTTAAATTCAAGAATTAAGACCCCATTTGATATGGTTTCTGGTTCTGAGAACTAAGCTAACACCACAACCACCTATAGACTATTTTGCTTTGTTATCTACATTTTTTACAAATATTTCCTTGGGAAATATGAAAATAAAAAACTATGAGAAAAAAAGTACAATTTTCAAAACCAAAAAAACAAATGGTTATCCAAATGAGACCTAAGAGATCAGAAGTATATCTGTTCTACCATAGGTATGCCAAGAACCCTCCCCTCAAACACTCCATGTGGTCAATTCTCTTTTTTATTTTTCTAAGAAACAAATTTCAACCATGTGGTCAATTCTCATTCACAGTTAAATATAATCCTATTCTGTAGAATTTCACATTTGAAGCAGAGCATGCAGCAAGAAACGTAAATCCACTTGAAGGAAACACAGCAAACTTGCACTATATTATCAAGTACGGCCGAACAGTAAGCATTGCCACAAAGGTCATGCATTGCAATGTTATTCAAATTTTGCATCACCACACTACTCAACACTGCTACCTCCGGTAGATGACATTGGGACATAAGGGAGAATAGAAGCTATGGGTTTTGGCAAACAAACATTGACTTGAGAAATTGTCATTATGGGTACTGTTATGAACGTGTGAATTCCCATATCATTACAACAAGTCATAGTATCAGTTATTTTAAATTCAAAACAGTAATTACTATATCCATTACGGAAATGGGTCGTAATGACTGTCACTACTGCATGTATAGTGGCTTACAACGGTTGGTCTATTTCTACTGTTAAAAGAATACATAACTAGGACATCAGGATCGCAGTTCAATTGATATCCGTAAGAAATTGGATATATCCGTAAACCAATATTCCTGAATGCAATTGCAATATTCAATAGCAATTAGCACCTGGAATCCGAGTCGCACGATAAATGGAATTCCAATCACATAAAGATTATCCAGGGAGGAAGAAGCATAATTAGAGTAAAGCGATGATAGTTGTTGAGAGGGAAGCGTGAGGAGAAGATTGAAAGAAGTGGGTTGAGTAGAAGGAGAAGAAAGAAACCTGGATGCTAAAATCACCGTCCAAGGAGACATTGTGAGACTCCTCGGAGAGGAAATCACCGGTGGTGGAACCAGAAAGCATCATCTGGCGCTCTTTGCGGTCAAGATCGGAAGCGAGAGCAGCCAAATCGAATTCGGAGAAAAAGGGACCTTGCAAGACGGTGTTGACGCAATGCACAGCGCAGAGCTTGGATTCTTGAACCTCGTGATACAACATGCCTCCATTGCAGGCTCCGTCCATAATCAGAGGCTGTTGAGAGAAAAGGAAGAAACAAAAACCCTAAATTAGATTAGAATGAAGAATGAAGAAAAATGAAGGAAAAGGCAAAGGGCGAAGATGGAATGCGTGTAACTTTTGGTGAATGCTTATTATTATTATTCTCTCTCTCTCTTTCTCGCGAAGGAAATGTGGTAAGTAGCAAGAAAGAGGTATTGGATCTTTTGCCCTCTTGTCCGTTTCTATGACGGATCGGAAGTTGAAATTTCGCACGTGTTCACAAACTGTTTCAAGCGTGTGCATTCCCCCAATGTATAAATGTTTGAAAGGCACGCATAAATATTTGATAAATAATGTGCCAACCAAGTTTAAATCAACATAATTGACATCATCTTTTATCTTAAATTTAGAAGGTTCTATCTTCTATTCCTACAATTGTTGTAAAAAAAAAAAAAATAATGTCATTTTTTAAAGAAAAAATTATTGTAAATGACAAAACTGTTGAAATTATTTACAACCAATAATAAAATATTACAGTCTATCGCAATAGTCGATAGACTACTATCTGTGCTATTATGATGAGAACAGACACAAATAGTGGTCTCTCGTAGATAGATAATGAAGTTTTGCTATATTTATAAATATTTTGATTTATTTTTCTATATTTGAAAACAACTTCTTTAAAAACAATGGAAAACTTTTTTTTTCTTTTTCAATTATTAAGCACGGTACTAGTTGAGCTATGCTCAGCTTAATTTTTTTTTTTTTTTTAATGTTTCCCGACCTTTGTTTATGTTTCGTTCTTTCTAAATTTTACAGTTTCTTTTGATAATAATAATAATAAATATGCACTATTTATTCATGATGTTTGGCATAATTTAAATTCTAATTTAAACCGGTGTTGAAAATGTGTTTGATAATATATTTATAAATTAGAAGATTAATTATAATTACTTAATATAAACTATTAGTAGTTAATTTATGAACTTGTTTTACATTAAAAAATTCGTATAATTCTTATTTTGTAATATCGTATAATATATAATATAGACAATATATTAGATATTTTAGTTTAGCAAAAAAAAAAAAAAATTGTAAAATAAATACCTGTCTATTATAAAAAAAAAAAAAAAAAAAACAAATTATTCCATTGTTAAAAAATTAAAAAAAAAAAAAAAATTAAGCTGAGAATAGCTCAACTAGTACCTTGTTTAAAAATTAAAAAAAAAAAAAAAAATTGTAACATAAATACTATATTTATTAATGTTTTTATCTATATCTTTTTAGTATACTTCTACATTTTTTAATTTTCAAATTCAAAATCTGAATATACTGAAAACATAAAAATGAAAATATTATTTTCAAAATTTGCATGGTTTGGTTCATAAGATCTAAAAGCAGTTTTTGAAATCAAAATTCAGACAATCTACCATACAACTGAACTTAGTAAATCTAAAAACATAAAACAAAATCTAAGTTGTCTACCAAACAAACCTTAAATAATCTTTAACCAAATAAGTTATATCAAATTTAATCAAGGATGACTCTAATAATAATAAAAAGGTTAAATTAAACCAAATACTACTAATTTAGTAAATTTCAATCAAAACTTAAACTTAAAAAGTTTGAATTTGGTAACATTTCAGGGCTCGAGTTTTCAAACTCAATATTTTAACTCATGAGGTTTGAGTGGGTAGCTGTTTGGTTTGTGCTGTTTTGATTGTAACTTTCGAAAGCAATTCAAGCTAAGTGGCCCTTTTTTAAAAAAAAAAAAATAAAATAATACATATAATTTTTGTAATTTTTCTAGGTTAAATTTTAGACATATTCTTTGAACTTTCAACTTTCAAGGATGTTTATTAGATCTTTGAACATTCAATTTGTATAAGAAAACAAATGGGTGAATCATGATAATTTGATGAGCTTTTCGAAAATAAATTAGATAGTGACCCACTTTTCATTTTACGTTTATATGGAAGTGAATGTGACTTAAATCCAATTATATCTAACAAAGCAATTATCAAATTACTTTTTCTTAAAAAAAATGAATATATCTAAAGTTTAATAGGCACAAAATTGAAAGTTCAATGACCAATTAGATATTCTTTTAAATTTATGGAACAAATAAGCACAAACTCAATCTTAAAAGTTGAATTAAATTTGTAATTTAATATTTTTTTTATAAAGAAAATACTTTTTAATACCCCTTTTACTTTTTTTTTTTCTCTCTTCTCTCATCCAAGGTTGTTGCGGCCGTCTCCTCTTTCTTTCCCTTTTCTAGCTTTTATCTTTTATCATTTCATGGAACTATTTTTTACTTGATTCTATCTAACTAATGTGAACTACTTTTACTCTGACAATAAATAACATTGTTCTCCACTAAATTGACAAAAACAAATTATTATTAACCTTTTTTTTTTGTTTTTTGTTTTTTTAAATTGTACTTATTTTCTTACAATTTCTTAGCTATATATTTTAAAAATCATATGCAACAGAAACTATATTATTACTCAATTTTTTAAGAAAACCATAGAAAATACTAGACATGTGGAGAAACTTACATTATTGACCGAAAAACTAGAAAGTAATATCATTTTATAAAGATTCATTCAGATATCACTTTCTAGTTTCTCCACATGTGTAGTATTTCATATCAATAATGACTCAGTCCATATTCAAATGGATCATTCTTGTAGTAAAAACTAAAGTCTATATTGTCATTGAGTCATATTGTACTGCATTTACAGAATTTCATCAGGAAGCTCCATCTGGAAATTTACATTTCATATTTCAAACTATAGAATGTAAGCATGACGAAGTTACTCTTGCATCTACTGATCATTGTATCAGTATTTCCAGCATCGAAGGGGAAAAGAATGCCTAGCGAGGATGGGACTAATATTACAGATGAATGATAATTTAATCTTACCAGATAACTTTCTAGAAGTGAAAATATAGATATTTCCTCAGATTAAGAGAGTTTCTTGTCAGCTTTAGTTATCCCAGTCAGTTTCTAGCAGAAGCAGCAAAGTTATCTTGATCACAGATTTAGGGAGCTACAAGTCTACAATTTCTTGGCTGCAATATCAAAAGGTAAAGATTTAACTGTGCATAATTTAACTAACACCATATAATGTGGATGAGTATAGATTGCATATGGTTTTACCTGGGCTTAAAATTCTTATGCATTTTGTTGTGGACTTCACTGCAGTCAAAGAGTCCATGCCTGCAGTAGTCAATTTTCCCATAAACTTATGCACTGCTTAATGGAACCTCAAGATGTGTAGAACATGAACTACATTACCTTCGGTATTTAACTCTTTTCCAGATAAAATTTGTGTCACAGTTGATGAATATTCTGACATCATCTGATTAGTTCCCATGTTACAGTCCATGGACTCATGAGATGACCTGTGAAAAACAACATGGAACAAATTATCAGATTAAGAGGTGAAGGATAGTTCGTGGGAATTGCAGTGGTGTGATGAGCAGAAAATTACCCAGAAAGAGTGTCTGTAGAAGCACCCAAGGTAGGAACGGATGAACAACCAATCACTTCACAATCCATATCCAAATCAGCCAACATTTCAGTAAAAGAGAAATCTTCTCCAAAAACATCTAGAGAAGGCAAGTCAATGTCAAAAATGTCCAATTGCTTTTCGGACTCGGATGCATAAATTTCATTTTCAATCCCCTTGTCCAAGCTGATGGGTACATCTGAGATATCAAAATCTAGCCGTCCCTTCACGTGCTCTCTCTTACCCTGCCTTTTAGCGTTTGTCTTCACAGGGGAAGGAGAAAAGTTCCTCTCCACAGAATAGTAAGCAACTTGCTTGTAAGGGCTGATTGTCACTCTTTTTGATGAAATTACAGTGCAGCAAGTAGGACTAACGTCTTGTGGAGTATTGTTGTTACTGCAATCAGCAGCAGAGGAAATCTCATGAGGAGATGTAGACTTGTCGCTTTGACAGGAATTTGCACGGGGGGGAGTCTTTGGACCAGAAGAGTTCGTTGGGATTGAGAATGAAGGCTGATTAAACAAGCATTTTACAACACTCGATCCTTGAACCACAGACTCATTAGGAGGGCAGTTAGGAGATGATGACTGAATTTCGTTAGAATGCTGAACCATTGACTGAACATTGCCAGCTTCAGTTGATTGGGAAAGTGCATCCGCATCTGTAATGGACATTAATTTTTTTGGATATGATTGAAAATACATGCGCCTCAATCAAATCCACAAACAAATTGTAAAGAAAACTTGCCTTTGCTAGCTGACTTCCTGGAAGACAATTTATTTCGAGATCTTTTAGAAGCTGGAGGAACAACAATGGAAGTCTTGGAGCTTTTTCTCTTGTTTGCTTCTAAGTCGTTATTAACAGGTGTAATGAAACTTTGAGGTCCGCCGTTTGTATTCTGAGGTGTGACTTCTGGACGAATAGATTGTTTAGTGTTCATGGGGCAACCTGAGAGAAGTAGGTCTCATAAACATTCACATACACGTTTTGAGTTCACAACTTCCAAAACAAAGATTGCTTGCAAATTTTGCTGAACTAAACGAGGGAAATTAGTATAGAACAACCTTAGACTGTTCTCCTGTGTACATAATTCACCAGAAGTTGGAAACTCTCGCAGACAATTAGAAATACTGCTTAGCAAATCAATTATGAGCAAGAACTGTAGAGGAACCCACTCCCTAAAGCCTCCAAGAAAAATAAAGAACAGGCAGCTACCTAGAACTGGATTATAGCCTAAGTTAAAGGTAAGTATAGGACTAAAAGCAGGATTTTACTCTAATGAATTCA
This sequence comes from Citrullus colocynthis, assembly GCA_031780015.1. Classification (NCBI taxonomy): domain Eukaryota; kingdom Viridiplantae; phylum Streptophyta; class Magnoliopsida; order Cucurbitales; family Cucurbitaceae; genus Citrullus; species Citrullus colocynthis. Next base: position 2,481,898 of record QLSR01000645.1, read on the forward strand.
GAGATCATTTGTTTCATTCTCTACACTACTATGCAATCGAGTAAGCCATACAGGGAACTCCCACATAATGTCTATTGTATTCAATTGTTTGATCAACCCTAACAATTTTTCAGTGCATTCTTCAGTTTCCAAAAAACACATACGTTTCGTTTACCATTTAACTGAGAATGTATTAGGACGTTACCTACGGGAGAGTCAGACGGATCAAATTGACCAACAGCTGCAACTGTATCTGGGGCAGCTGAAATCGAAGGCGTTGAAGACCTTCCACTGGAATTATAAGCACTCATGACAGTCTGCATACCCTGCAGAAGAGTGTGGACGCGAATCTTCTCTTGCTCCAAATAACTCCTTTCTTGATCCAGAATCACCTTTTGCTCTTTCAAGCTGATGTACTCATCCAACATCGCCTCTAAGCTCAGCAAGCTCTTTGGAGCCTGAAAATCAAAAGAATCAAATCACATACGACAAATGTGGTGGGGGGAACCGAAGTAATGGGGGAAAATCCCAGATCTCCAAATAAGCAGAAACAGGTACCTCTTGGATGGGAGATTTTGCAATGAGTGATGAAGCTTCAACTCTAAAAACAGAGCGTGTTTCAGCGTAACTGTTATCGGAGAGATATCTATCAACAATGAAGGCGACCTGAATAGGGGTTACATTACCAATCCCCTTGCTAGTGTTCTCAGATTTTCTAGCTTTGGTTTGCTTCCCCATTCTCGTCAGAAGCTAGAGGTTCAGATGCAGATTCGAGAGAGCAGAGAAAGAAAGTGTGGATCCGGCAATTGTAATCGGAGGGGAAAATGGAATTAGAAAATTTACATAAGAACAAAAATGGAGGCCTTTGACATGCTTCTTAAGAGCTAAATAGTGGTTTTCCTTTCTTGCAGAGTTACGGCTACAAAAACCAACAAAAAAAAAAAAAAAAAAAAAAAAAAAAAAAANACCAATCCCCTTGCTAGTGTTCTCAGATTTTCTAGCTTTGGTTTGCTTCCCCATTCTCGTCAGAAGCTAGAGGTTCAGATGCAGATTCGAGAGAGCAGAGAAAGAAAGTGTGGATCCGGCAATTGTAATCGGAGGGGAAAATGGAATTAGAAAATTTACATAAGAACAAAAATGGAGGCCTTTGACATGCTTCTTAAGAGCTAAATAGTGGTTTTCCTTTCTTGCAGAGTTACGGCTACAAAAACCAACAAAAAAAAAAAAAAAAAAAGAAAAATCAAATGATTTCCAACATTTCTTAGTTTTCAAAGCTTGACATTATTTTCTAAAACATTAGTAAAAGGTAGATAAATAATATACTAATTTGTGGATGGAAGTAGTGTTGGTAAGATTAATATTAAAAAATCAAATACCAAAAGATCAAATGGTTATCAAACAAAAGTGAATTCATAGCAACACAGTCATAACTAACTGTTAACCAATTAAATATGTCTCACCAGAATGGAACTACTCTTAAAATCTCCAAATCAAATGGAAGATAGATTGGGGTTTCGATTATGAGAAGAGTAGCCCAATCGATTCACTCTGTTCGAATCTCATCGGGAAAATAATCATACAACATCATCAACGTCCGAAACTTATAAGACAGGAAAGGGATTGATTAGTGTACCTGAGATCAAAGAGAGGACGAAGCTCGAAGTCGAAGTAGTGCAGCCGCAACAAGGTAGGAAGCAAGAGGGAAGAGGGTGTGAGAACGTAGACATCGAGGCGGGCACCGGTGAGGCAACTTTGAAGGGACGGTAATGCGACGGCAAAACGTGGGCGGGGAGATCTGAAGCGGAGGGAGGGAAAGGAGCCGACTGGCGCGAACAGCTGGGGATTGTGGCGGGTTAATTGGGTTGGAAGAATATTAATAATGCCCATTCAAAAAACAATTGGAAAAAAGGGCGGGAAATTTGTACGGGTGGCGCGAACAGCTACGGAAATTTGTAGGTAAAATGGTTTACATTTTATATTATTATTATTATTTTTTTTAATCATATATTAATACTAGTGATCTTTTATATTTTTCAATAATTTTTTTAATCTATGGAAGTCTGTCATATAATTAAATTTTTTTTAAAAAGAAAAATAGAGATTATAGTAATAACATCAAATTATTTACCTTCTCTAGGTAAATTATATAATTTGTTAGAACGGTTGAAAATATTTTTAAATATAGTAAAATGTCACTGTATATCATTTTTCATTGTATATCGACGATAGACAGGAACATTTTGCTATATTTGAAAATAAATTGATCCAATTTGTTATGTTTAATAGCAAACCTAGTTTATATATATATATATATATATATATATATATATATATATATATATAAAATAAAACACAACTGCCAAAAAACTAAGGACATGTTTTGGTAGAAAATTTGAAAACATAAATTTAAAACAATGGGTTCAAGGAAACACATAGTTGTATTTCATGTTTTCAGACAATTGTTTGGTAGTAGATTAAAAATTTTGATTATAATTTAAACAATTGTTTAAAATGTGTTTAATATATATTTATAAATCATAAAACTAATTGTAGTTACCCACTAATATTTAGTTGACTATAAACTATTATTAAGTTATTTATGAATATGATGTATGTTAAAACATTAAATAGTACAAATTATATTTTTTAAAAAAAATCAATTAAATTTATAAAATGACGTATTGCATTTCTAAGTGTTTTAATTTTTATCCAATAGAATTATACATTTTAAATTTTAAAATAGATATACAATGAAAATTTATATTTTATTTTTAGAATTGTATCATTTGGATCACAAAACTTGAAAACAAATTTTAAGAAAATAATTTGGGTTATCTACCAAATACATATTTATTGAATCCACTAAATCTAAAAACATAAAACAAAACCTGAAATATCACCCGACCAACCCTAATAATTTCAAAAGTGTTATTTCTCGCCAATTATTATTTTTTAATTTCAATGTTCTCCTAATATGTATTGTGGCTTGATAGAAAGACTAACGGACTCTTCTTTCATTTTGGTTGTTTGTTTCTCAAGTAGAATAGAGCGAAGCATGTCAACGCCATGCAAATAACGGACCAAATCGTTTTCTTTGGACCTGTTCGGTTCAATCTTGGTTCAATCATATTAATTAAAATTTGATTTTGATTTAATTCAATGAAAAAAAAACTACAATACATGGATGGAAAAATATTGTAGGCACAAAATGGATAAAAACAATTTTCCTCCAATGTGGTTAAATCACAAGCTTAATTTGTACACTTTTATGTTTATCTCTATTTGATCCTTAAAATTGTTTTTTAATATTCAATTTTTTGTCCTTTAGATCTTTTAATTTTCATGTTTTGAATAGATGTTTAATTTTTGTTTTTAATATTTTATGAATTCATAAAATACAAAACACAGAGTTCAAAAATTGGTCATTAGGCATTTTTTTTAAAGTTTAGAGATTCATTACTTCGAAAACACATCAAATAATTTAAAATTCACTAGCTTAATTAATGAACAACATTATGATATAAACTTAATTGAAAGTCCAAATCAAGTTTTTATTTTTTTATTTTCTTTTAAGGACAGTACTTGGTACATCTTTAAACATTTCTATTACTTTATTTAATTTAGAGAAGAAAAAAAAAATCATTATACCATAAACTTATCAAACATTACAAGTTTTATCCTTTGTTCAATTTTCACTAAATTCACCCTTTTCTTTCGGTGGAGACACTAAGTTCACCCTCTATTCTAAATAAAAATAAAAAAATAAAAAATAAAAAAAAAAACTCAGAAATTCCAACAAAAAACCAACCTTTGTATTGTCTCTCCAGAGTCTCATCAATTCATCACTTTCATATTCATGAAATACACATAAGAACACTTTTTTAAACAACCAAAGTTTGGAACTCACATTCACAATGCAACAGCTTCTACAAAAATTCGGTTGTTGTGTTATTGGGCTTCTCCTACTATTGTTGAAGTGTTAATTGCAATACCAATCCCTGTCAAGCATGCCTCAATTTATTTCCTTATGTTCAGATAACATTTTAAATCGCCGATTGACCCAAAAATTTATGCTAACAGATGAAGGTAAATTTAATACTGTATGATGCCAACACAACAAGTTGGGATGCCTTAAAAATAAGATTCTCAAACAAGTAGATCGTAGTGGTTCCTACCGTTGTAAAGCAACCTCACAGGTTTCTTGGGTTTTCCTTTCTTGAACTCAGCTCCATATTCTGCAATAGGAATAAAGCTAGAGCCCCGACAACCCATTTTGTGCTGCAAATCATGTAGAAAAACCAAAATAAAGTAAATGGGAGTCAATTCAACATGTTTATTTGACTAAAGTTTTGTTTGGTAATCATTTGGTTTATACATTTTGGTTCTTAAACATTAAACTATAAACACTACTTTCACTTGTAAATTCCTTTGTTTTACTGTCCACTTTCTACCAATATTTTTAAAACCCCAAGCCAAGGACTAAACACCAAGGCCCACTTTAGTAACCATTTTGTTTTTTGAAAATTAAGGCTATAATCACCACTTTCATATATTGATTTTTGTGTTTTGTTGTTTGCATTTTAGAAGTGTTTTCAAAATTCAAGCCAATTTTGAAAACTAAAAGAAGTAGTGACTAAGGATTTATATGTTTACATCGAAATTGAAAAACATGATCAAAAAATTGTGTAAAACAAGCCCAATTTTCAAAAATCAAAAGATTACCAAATGGGACCTAAAAAGAGTAGTTTTTGTTTTAGAGTTTGACTAAGAATTCAAGTGTTTCTTTAAACTAAAGTGAAAGCCATGGAACAAAAATTGGAAACAAACAAGCATAAATTTCAAAAATAGAAAACTAAAAATGAAATCGTTATCAAGTGAGACTAAGTAAATTTGTTAAGTTGAACTTAAAAAGGGGTAACACCACCTAATCTTGTTCTTTCTCTGAGGTCAGACTGTCAGAAGATATACTCGACCTCAGTCAACAAACCAACACTTTTAAGGTCATTGAATTGGCCCATTTAGGTATCTTAGAGGAGAAAAGTATACCTCATGCTCTGGTATGTAGACAATGATAGGTTGCTTGCAGAGCTTTGACAATACCTGATGGAGATTAATACAGATCGTGATTCATTACGTGATGTTAACAAAGGGTGGCTTTACACATACGCGTACATGCACAATAAATAAATAAAATTTTTTAGTATAGCTTGTGAAGATGCCTTAGAGGAATAGAAGGAATAGAACTAACCAATAGCTCTGACTCTCCTCCCCAGAAGTCAGGTGTACGAATACGTTGGCAGTAGCTGAAATTTACTTTTGGAAGTTCTCATTATCAGACCGCAAGCAAAGACCACTAAAATCTAAAAGAATAACTTCACATGAACAGAAAGAATGAAAAAGTAAAAGGGGAAACAAACTAACCGTTCTAATGGCTCCTCAACAGTAATAGCAATGAGGGCTGCTTCATACTGCCGTCTTTCTTTGCCATTATCACAAATGACTTCTTTCACAGCCATGCGTAAATCATCTGCATGCTTAATCTAATCAATGATTTATGAAATAACATAGCACAAACCAATTGCTACAAATTTAGTTAGTACATCATTTTTTCGCTTGACCTTTTTTTTTTGGGGGGGGGGGGGGGGG
>QLSR01000645.1:2496229-2512603 GCA_031780015.1 Citrullus colocynthis
AAAAAAAAATGGCTCCACCCATATTAATCTCTCCTCTTCACATTCCACCAGGTTTCAGCAGCTAAAAATATGGTTCACTTTGAATTGAAGGGGCTTTCTGAATTCTGAACCATATGAGCCTAAAAGACTTGCTCCCCTGTAGCAAACAGATTCCAGAAAATAGCTGCCATGAAGTAAATCATTGCTGTAACTGTCAAGAATGCTTGGAATGAGCCAAGCCACTGTACAAAATAGCCTGTTCCGATTGTGCTCACAATTGCTGCTAATGTCCCTGCTGAGTTTGAGATTCCTGCAGCTCAATACAAGTTTCAGAATGTCATGTTTCTTCACAGATGAAATTGCTTATCTACTGAGAATGAACAAGAAGCATACCATGGAGAAAGCCTGCGTGTTGAGGCGCTATGTCCTGATTGAACCAACAAACAAATAAGAAGAAATCATTTCAAACAGTAGTTTGTGAAAAAGGGTTGTTTAAAAGCTTACCTGCATATTGAGGAGAAAGCCGGCTTGGCTGAATGAGCTCAAGCTCAATGCTACTGTCATCAAAACTGCAGCGACTGTTGGCATCGTCGCAAAATTCAAACAAAGTAATGCTAATCCAGGTCCGATGAAGCCAATTGACTGTTGTTAAGCACCAATGTTATTTCTTCAGTGATTGAATGAAAAAGTTATGCGTACATTCTAAGACCTATTACTATACTACAATACGGGAATGGAACAAAACCTGCATTATCTTCCGGACTAATGTCACAGGGTAGCCTGATTTGATTAGAGCATCAGACGTAGTGCCCGCAAAGTAGCCAGAAACTGCCATTGTTCCCCATGGAATGGCGCTAAACCATGCTGCTTGTTTCAAGTTCACATTAAACACCTACATCGACCCAACAAGCAGAGAAGTTCATTGCAACTTTTCAGTACAAAACTTCACTTTTCAAAACTTTTTCATATCAAACCAACTTACAGTCTTGAAGTAAACTGGCATCCATGAGAGAAGAACAAAATATCCCTGTTACATAAACCAACAACTTCAAGAGTTAAAACATGAATCAACAATTCGTTTCAAACACAAAAAGAAGTAAAAACTCACCCAGTTATTAGTCATATTGGCGACTATAATAGCCCATGTTGGCAACTTGGACAGAAGGCGGCTAAGAGGTAGGTGCTTCGCATTATGACGAGAAGAATCAACTTTCCGTGCTTCGATTAATCTCAACTCTGATGTGCTGATATTTTGACTCTCTCTGGGGTTATTTGTGACTCCCGGAATCCAAGAAATCAACCAGACAAGCCCAAGTGATGAGAATAACAAGAACGGGCCGGTGACTCCAATGGACGATAGCATGATGGGAGTTAATAGCAATCCCACAACATTGCCAAGATGAAAACCAGCCATTGACATCCCAACTGCACTTGCTCGTTCATGGCTGGGAAACCACCTGATCAAACACAACTTCTTTCAAAGTTAATTTGGAGATTTGAAGTGACTCTAATCACAAAGAATCATTTTTTAAAGGTCAGTGAAATAGGGTGTGACCTTGACAAGAGGGTGCTCATGGATGGCAAAGCAACACCTTCAGCAAGTCCAAAGAAAGCACGAATAGCCAAGAGACTGGTTGTTGAGTGGTTGGCTGCCAAAGGAGTAAGAAGAGTAGCAAGAGACCAAAGGGCCACTCCCCAAGCCATCACTCGTTTTCCTCCATATCTGTCAACCAACGCTCCTCCAACCACCGACGAAAATATGTATCCCCATAGAAACGACGACTTCAACAAACAATGTTTACAAAATTTCAGCTTAAAATATTAAAAAGACAACAACAAATGTTCTTCTTACTTAATTACAAGTTTGGTTCACCAACTTTCAGATTGTATTTATGTAGGTCTACTTCTAATAAGCTATATACACATGATCCATGTATTTTAAGAAGTTTCTAATAAGGTAGTTAATTTCCGATTTTGTGTCCTTACCATTAATTCTATCAAATTAACATTCAATTGAAGTTCAGAGAACTAAAGAAGCCACACAAACACAACTTGAATATTCAAACTTCAAAAGGTTAGACCTTGTTTGGTAACCATTTGGTTTTTGAAAATTAAGCTCATTTTCTCTCAATGTCTTACCATGGTTTTTTCATCTATCTTTAAGTAAAAGAGTTGAATTCTTAGCCAAATTCTAAAAATTAAAAAAAAAAAAAAAACTATATATATATAATTTTTTAATTTTCAAAGCATGGCTTGGTTTTTAAAAACATTGGAAGAAGGTAGATAACAAAGCAAGAAATTTAGCTGTAAAAAAGATGATTATAGAAATAGTTACCAAACGGAGCCTTTATCTTTATTCCTTTTTCCTATTCTTCCAGCTATAATGGGCCTAGAAATGAAAGAAGGCCCAAATAGCAAAAATTCCAAATTAAAGGTTCCTGGCTTCCTGTGGGCCAAACCAAAGCACTTGGGGAAGCAACTTGCTTGAGCGAGAGGGTTGGTATGAGTATGACTCATGAGTAAATGGTAAGAACTCTCCTTCCTGGTTTCACTTTCACGTTTCAGGTTTCTCCCCTTCCGCAGATTTCTGTAATTCTAAGGATGCGGCGGCGAGATCAAGGCAGCCGGGTCAAACTTGAAACCAAATTCAGTCACACCCCTACAGTATAATTCCTCATTCCCTCAACTACCACCTCGCAGTAAATGAGAAATTTCAAACCCCAAACCCCATAACAAACATCAGCTTAAAGGCATTATCGATAACAGCTTAAACTTTTGGATTGATAGACGATTTAACGATTATACACATTTTCAACGAGAACCTATCAAACAATGATAAAAGAAAAACAGCTACCGTCTGTGCTTTTATGGTTCTATACATGGCGAGAAAGAGATGAATACAATTAAGAAAAACAGTAAGTCAAACAAATTAAACAAACCATAATCACTAAATAGCCAGCTATTCTCAGAAACAAGGTCAATATTGAAATCTGATTGATTAAAAAACAAAACACGACAATAGAAGGAAGAAAAATGAAGAGGGGGAAGAATCAAGTAGAGTCTCATTTGTTTTTTTTCACCTGAACGATGCCGAGGAAGGAACTAGACCAGCCATATTTGGCAGCAAGAGGAACAATCGCAACCGACATAACGACTCTATCAGCATTACAAAGACACATAACGAATGCTGTTAATGCAACCACTTTAAACCTCTCCGGCAAGCCGAATCCAGCTCCGGCGGCGGCGGCGGCTCTGTCTTCAGCGGTGGATCCGATTGATCTCCGGCCAAAGGGAATGCTTCTCTCTATCCCCTCCGCCGTGCACCGAACCACCGCCGCCGATCCTCTTCTCTCTCCGGCCACTCGTATTCGATCAAACCCCAACCGATTCCTCCATTTGGATAGAAATACGGAATGGGTTGTCGAAAAATTGATGAGGGTGGGTTTTTTGGTTGAAAAGCGAGATGGGTAGTTAGGAGAAAGGTAGTTTATGGTATTGGTGGAAGGTTTAGGCGGAGAGGAAGTCGCCATTAGAGAAGCTGTAGAACACAACTCACAAAGTAAAGAGGAAGAGAAATGTGTGAAATGCGCTGTTTAAATAGGCGTTTTGAAGAAATCAACTTGGCCAAACATTACTTCACAAGACAAGTTTAATTTAAATGTTTAAAATATAAATTTAAAAGAAAAAAAAAATTTACAAATCTAATTTAAGGCCCCATGGTTGAGTTGGAATCAGAATGAGATCAAATCTATTAAACGTTATTCTTTATTGTTGTTTAGTAGTAGTGGTCAGAAGTTTTAGTTTTATTTAAAACTAAACAATATGTCAATCCAACTTTTAATCAAATACTACTAATAATAATATAATAAGCAATTTTTTAATAGTATTAATTTTTTTGTTTTAATAATTTATCTAATATTAAAATGAAATGATTAATAGAAACTTTTCATTTTATAAAAGAATTCGATGTAATGAAAACATATGAATTGTGAAAATAAGAGTGACCAAAGAAATATATAAAATAATTGATAAAAATGCTATTAAATTTATTTATAGATAAGAGATTGGTGATAATAGTGTAAATTAAATAATAAAAATGTAACCGAGCACATAATAAAGCATGAGAATGAGATTCATAAAGAATTAAAAGAGGAATGAGACTAACCTTTTATGGGATTGAGATATATAAATTGGTGGTGGGTCCTACTAATTTATTTTATTGGTGCATCTTTGTAAACACTATTAAGAGAATCAAAATTTCCGTTTTGCTCTTCATATATTTCTTTAGGAGTTGTTTGACATCGTGTTTTGATATTGAAAATTTGGAGGTTCAGAAACTTAAGAATCATAAAAATGCGTTTGACGTGTGTAGTATTTCGAATATTGAATTTAAGTAATTATTATTCTATTTTTTTAATAACTATTTTGTTTTCTTATTTTTTAAGTGGATGTTTTGTGAATGGTAGGACTCTTTGTATTATATAAATAATTTTTTATAGACTTTTAAATTAATCATTTAACTTATGTTACAGTGAAATAAAACTTATTATGGAATAAAAATGGAAAAAAAAGGTACATTTTAACCAAAAACAAAAGGAGGGGAAAAAAGTTACAAACAATTGCTTAGTTTGGATAGAATGTTCACTTCAATAAATCACTATTATTGTTGATGAAAATGATGTAATAGTATTAAAACATATTCATATTGGAAAGAGGTTTTCTTTCTTAATTTTTATTTTAAACAATGCAACCATTTTTATGATTTGTAATCCCAGTTTATGAAAACTACAAAGAAAATGTTTGTATGCATTATGAAAAGTTATAAAAAGAAAGATTGTATTGTTTATGAAAACTACAAGAAAATTTTTTTGTATATATTATGAAAAATTATAAATAAAAAAAAAAAGCTGGTTAGGAATAAAATGGTATTTATTGTCACTATTTTCTCGTTTATTTCGTTTTTTTTAAGAAAATGTTGTAAATAAACCTAACAAAATTTATGAAAAATTTTAACATTTTTAAACAAACAAGGTACAACTCGTACAAGGATGACGAAGAAGAGGAAGGAGAAAGAAAAAAAAAGAAAGAAAGATATAGTGGAACGTAAGTTATAGTGATGGTCAATATCGGCAGTCGTCGGTAGATGGCAATAGTTGGCCACACAACAAGTGGCTACCATTGGTAATCGCAACCTCGTAGTTTTTCCAAATTATCGATTACATATTAAATCAAACGTGGTTAAACAGGGTCTAATATTTATTACATTTTCTCGTTTTTGTGGTATGTATTTACTTTTTTCTTTTTAGTACTTTTTGTTATTAAAAAATGGATATAAAAATCTTTAGACTTTTTTTTTTTATGTCACATCAAAAATAAACAAATAACTAAATTCGAACAAACTATGTTTCAACTATTTAATTATGTTGATATCAACGAATCTCTCTATATCATAATCACTTTTTTACTTTATTTATGTAAGTAAATGACTATATAATATATATACTTTTTGGTTGAGTTCAATAACTCTGGAGTATAAAAATTTAAACTTCACTCTTATAAAAATACATATCAATTATCGAAGAATTATACTTATGTTAGTATACTAAATGTGAAGTTAAAATTTGATGAAGTGAAGAGATTAGCGAATGTTTTCATTCTCTGTTTAAAAATATTTTTGAGTTTTTTTTATCGTATAGTTGAAGTGATTAGATAAAAAAGAAAGCCATCTCACAATATATCCAAATATTATTTTTTACTGTTTATTTAAGACAAATAAGTATAATAAATTATTTGGTCATTAAATATCCAAAATGAGCTTAAATTAATATATACTTCTTTTTTTACGCTCAAAACTTCAATCCTCCTTTCCCCATAAGAACATCACATTCGCATCACAATTATTCAAACATCGTTAAAATAAAATAACACTTTTAATTAAAGAAAAATATAGAAAATAATATATAGAGAGTAGTGATAATCGTACTATTATCAACTTTTTGATTTTTAAGTTACTATTAGCAACATAATTAATTTGTTAAAAATAAATGCAACCCAAATAATATATTTATTATTATTTTTTAAGTAAATATATGTAGATTATTGTGAACTTAGCTTAACTATAATTAATATATATACTTCTTTTTTTAGTTAAAAAGTTAGATCCTCCACGTTTATGATTATAGCCCTAAAAATCTATTTTAACATCGCATCACAATTATTTCATCAACATATTTTAACATTTAATTTAAATATCTAAACATCATTAAAATAAAATAATAAAAACAATGCTTTTATTAATATATACTTTGATATGTTTTTTTAAAAAATAAAAGTGTTGTTTTTATTATTTTATTTTAATGAGGTTAAGATATATAGATGTTAAAAATTCGAAAATTTTTACTATTTATCGAAGTTTAAATCTTTCCACTCTGGTGTGGTAAAAAAAAAAAAAAATTGTACTTTTAGCTTAGCTAAATTATGAGAGGGTTAAATTGGTTATTGAATAAAGGGGAAAAGTGTCCCTAAGATTTTATTTTTTCTTTTTTAAAAGGAAAATTCGCTGAACCTATTCGACTATTATGTTTAACTTTATGCATATTTATGTCAATAATGATTTAAACAATATTTATTTTATAAACCTCACGTTTCTTTGTTAAAATGTTATTAATGTGGTTTGGTAGTGACTCTAGCAATGTGGAAAATTATCACTAATTTTAACTCTTTCTCATCCACGAATTATCTACGAAAACTTTTTAAATATTATATTATCTTTAGAGGAATTCCACTCTAAATTAAGGTTACAAAAAGAGATCTCCAAATTTGGCGTAAAAAAAGATTATTTTATTACTTTTCTCCATCTTATTTATAATACTTTTTTTTCTACTTTAACACCCATTTTTAGTATCACAAATGAGACTAGGTAGAGTCCACACTTTACATTGACAATGTGTGTTTTTGGAAGAAAACAAAATATCCTCCCTCATTTTAGATATTATATTGATTGATACTTACTTTTTGTCTAGTGATCTTGATCTAGTCATCTTTTTCGAACTTACTTACAAGAAAAAATCTTATAGCAATATTAGTAAAAGTAGTGTCAGGCTGAGAGCAAGCACAATAAGATTACATTCCTTTAGTGGTGGGGTGTTCCCCTATTTATACCATCCTCCTAAACACCTCAATGAGACTTGCATTTGGGGATTATACGATGTCAAGCGTGACATTTGAAACAGGATTGATAACCTTTCAATTGGCTCGAGACTTCTTATCCATTTTGTACAACGGTAGGTTGATTCGACTCGACCATATAGGCAACGAGATGTGTCTCTTCCTATTATGATGTGCAGACGTGGTGGACATCATGAGCATGGCCCAACCCATGGACCTAAAGACGACTCTCCCTATAACAATATTTCAAGTAAAAAACAATATAAGTCATAGCTTTTAATTAAACTTATGCTTTATAAATTTATCTAAAAAAACCTACCAAAGATTACCCAAAATATATGGGTATGGTTGGACTATGGGGAATCTAAATTATGTTGGATGGATATTTTTGTTATTGTTAAGAAGAAAATGAATGAAATTAGAAAGTTTTGGGGGTTAGGGATAAAGAGTCTTAATTTCACCTAACAATTGGCAATGACGCCTACCTACCACCGCCGTTGTGGATAGACCATCCTAATTCGCACCATATTCATGCAGTTGGTAAGGTTGTTGACGAAAACGACCCGACCGGGTTAATGGGTCAACCCGGTTTGCATTCAAACTATAAAAAAGTAAAAGGACCAAAAAAAAAAAAAAAAAGACCACTTTAATTCCAAAATTTCAATGTTTTGTCGTTTTTTTCATTGAATCATAGTATATATATATTTTGCATGTTTCAACCTTTTATGTTCTATTTATTTCATCTTTTGGGTCCTCAACTTTTTATTTTTAATCTAATTAAGTTTCTTTATATAATAATTTTGTTAATTTAATAATTGAGTGGCATGTGTTTAAAGATTATATGGGGTAGTTGATTTCAAACAAGATCGAGAATTTTGTAGATATAAACCTTGAATATTGAATGACAATTACTATAACTTTAGTCAAAATTATAAGTTTAGTTTTTATTTTACTTTTGTTTATTTAATCATTAAATTTTTAAAAATATCTAAAAGGTGTTTAAGGTTGGGAGTGGAGTTGTGAACTTCTAGGACTCACAAAGCAAGGAGTTAATACGATATAAAATTGATGTTTTTCAATCCACGAAAACTTCGTAGATCAAATAAGAAGTACTAGAGTTCATAATGCACTTCCAACTCCTACTCCTCCAACTTCTTGGCCCAAACATGTTTCAATAGCTAGATTTTTGAAATTTTATTTTTTTTAATAAGTTTTTTTTAACTTTTAAAGGATGTTTTATATGTTCCTAACTTTTAATTTTATGTTAAAAAGGACTTTGAATTTTTAATTTTATAATTTTATATGTAAAATTAAAAATTTGTAGATATATTAACACTTATATATATATATATATATATATATACTAAACATATTATTTAACCTCTAATTTCTTTTTTCAAGTAGATGGATTAAATAAGGGCTGAATCCAATCTCGTGATGTGCAAGAAGATTAATAAATTATTAATCCTTTTCTATCTGAAAACGAGGGAGAGAGAGATTATAGTGTATGTTTGGTTGAAAAAACACGAGCTACATTACAATAGCAACAAACACCACAATAACCAATCACTCCCAAAGCTCCTAAGTAACCAGAGGGAGAAATTATACGCTCTAGAAAAATATCTTTTCAGATCATAGAACAACCTTGAGAGAAGATTAAAACTACAATAACACGAAAAGATTTATTCTCTTCATAAGAGGCCAGAAAAACACTACCTTTTGACTGTTCATAAATTTTCATAGAAATAACAATTTAGTATATATACTTTCAAATTTCTAATAATTTAGTCCTCTCCTTCAATATTAACCTTGAGCCTTATTGCCTGGTAGAGGTGGTTAGTTCACTTAATGCAGACTGGTCGATCTTTCGAAAGTCTCCTTCTTCATTGATGAGACAATGTCCATTGCATATGGGATCGTTCAATGTTTCCTTCTCTCATATGAGACGCAATCATAATCTATTGGCCCATTCTTTGGCGTTTAAGGCATTGAAAGAACAATCTTCTTCTCTTCTTCAATCCCCTTATCTGAGTGGTTTTCTTTACTTGTAATTCAAGATGTTCTTTTGTAATGTTTGTTTTGTTGTGTGTTTCCTAAAAAATAATAATAATAATAAATAATTTGGTATTGAACTTTAATATAATAATTAGTAACAATTTAGTCAATGTACCTTCACAATTTGTAATGATTTAATTTTCTATCATAAATTTAATAAATTTTTGTACATGATCAAATTTATTTATAAAATCTAAAAATTAAGTCACAACGTAAGAACATTTTATATCTAATTTTGATAAGACAAATTTTAAAATATCACTAAATTAAAGTGTTGTTTAATGTTTTTATATTTGTTATGGCATGTACAAGGAAGCCAATCTCGTGATCCGCAAGGAGATCAATAAATTACCTGTTAAAGAGAGAGATAGAGAGATAATAGATTATATTTTTATTCTTTATTGTTTAAGAAAGAAAGAAAGAAAAAAGAAAGATGCGTGGAAAATGAAGATATTAAGATTTTTGTTTAATATGACAGTGATATTCCAACGTTGTATGATGTGTCATATATATATATATATATATTATAAAAAAGAAAAAAAAAAAGATTTATTGATGATGTGGGTACTAGGTGATGATATGATGGAAAAAGTCAAATTTTTGGAAATGTCAATCACACGAAAAATAAATAATTTAGTTAGAACCCAATATTGAAGGTCCACCTCAAAATGGAGACTTTGAACAAACATGTTAAAAACTTAAAACAAGCTTTTACCCAAATTAATGTTTAAAATGTTGTTGCCGATTAAATACCATATGAAAGTATTGATGTTTATGAATTTTTTTTTTTTGAAAAAAACCATAACAACAAAAAAACATTCAAAAAAATATATTTTAAAATTAATAAATAAACATTTTACATTTATGTTAGTAATATTTTAATTTGTTGCTTATTTTTAGGTTTCAGATAGGATAGAAATTAAATATGGATAGTAATAGAAATATATTTTATGTAATAGTATCAATAAAAATGTGGATCCATAGACGAAAATTTAGTTCAAAATTTTATGTAGGTTGTACTTGAAAGTTGAAACCAACCAGAAGTTATATAAAAGCAGCTTTTATTTATTTATTTATTATTATTATTATTATTTTATGTAATGGTTGAATCAGAAAAGAAGAGAGTTAATTTGTGCTTTTTCAATCTTTGTTTTTTTTCTCTTGGGTTTCTCAATTCCGTTTGGGCTGAGAATTGTGTTCATTCATATTGATTTGAGAAGCTTGATGAGTTGTAGCTTCAATTCTTGATTAGTTAGAAACGTGGACGATACTAACAAATAGCATCATAGCCATCCGTACATGCCAATACATCAAAGTTTTTCACAAACAAATTGACGTGTCTCAATAACGATATAGTCTTAGTTAGTCATAGATGAATTTGTGGTCGTTCACTCAAATGAGTGGGTTTGAGTAATTGCGTGCTTGCATAAAAGAAGAAATAACTTACACTGTTCTAAGCAATATTTTTCCGATTCCATTCCTTCCTCTTTAGCACCAAGATTACGACAATTTTTACTTTTAAGGCACTACACAACAACGATCTATATTTGGTTTTTCAATATATTAGCTAGATAAAGAAAACAAAATCACGAAGACTTTTGACAAAAATGAATAATATTGTACCATTACATACATATTTAGAAGACAAAGTAAAAAGGGATGGAAGTCAAAATTTTAGGGTTTACCTACGTGTTTCAAAATAACCTAAGTACGTGCTAAAATTTGTTTGAACAAATCCTTTGACCCATATTTAAAATATATTTTTATAAACACAAGAAAATAGTTACAGTCTTTAGTGGAGACATATATATAAATAAGTACCGGCTTCATTGGAATATATATAAATATTAAAAACTAAAAATTAAAACAACACAAGATTTTATATTTTTAAAATGTCGATCTCTTAATATTATGAAAATGTCGATAGAAGTGTTCACGAACTGTGATGGATATTTCTAAAAATAAAAATTAAAAATTAAAGATATAATTTAAATTAATAAATAAATATTTTACACATTTTATACATTTTAAATGAGTTAAAATACTACTTTCAATATTATAGTCACATTGGGTTACATTTTGTTGCTTTTTTGGTTTTATATGGTATAACAAAAATGTTGATGCTGAACCCACACACATGTATGTGTGTGTGAAAATGTGAATGAAAATATCTAACACGTTAGTGAAAATTTAGTAGTATGGATGTATATAATATGTATTGCCATAGGCAATATAATTTGAACTAATTTGTAAAGTTCTCCCTTAGGCATATGTGACTACGGTTGGATTGTAGCAATGATTTAACATATAAATTTAAAAAAAAAAAAAAATGCACTTGAATATAGTAGCAACAACATAATAAAATAGAGACAACACAAAATATTTTTTTTTTTTTATGTAGTTTAAAATTTTAAATCTATTATTGAAGTCACATGTTGTTAAACTTATATATCTGTTGACTTAGGCATAAAATAACTTTCTTCTTAAATCATGTTGTCAGTCAATTTTTTCAAACATAAACTTGTCTTGAGTTTTGAAGCACCATAAGCTTTCTCTAATAGCATATATTATGTCTTCTTTCAAAAGTTGTTAGTACCACTTCTCGTACTCAATTTTACGATTGATAGTGTTGCATTTATGGGCCCCCAAAATGGGGGAATATATTGAAACGGGCCTCGGCCCAAATATAATTTCATTGAGAAAATATTGCATAAAAGATGATGGACTGTCGAATAGACCAACTTAATAAAGCACAACGAATTTTAGGGCTTCGTACTATCTGAATTTTATTTTTCTTATAGTTTAACGGCTAGAGACTGAATATGTCTTATTTACTAACATACGTTTAGATTAATGTATGATCCATAATTTACTATCTAGATTTGATTCCAAGCTTTTAGTTCATAAATTTGAGTGACATTTTAGTTAATGCCATCAATATCATTACTAGATATCGATTGAGTATATACACAAAATTCTTAATTCATATTAATCAATAACGAAAATCCCAATTTTATGCAATTAAATGGTTTCGGAAGCCTCTATCATTTTTATGTTGACTTTTGGCCCTTAAGTTTTAATATTTTGCATATTTACCCTCTAATTTTTGCTAATATCCCCTTTATCTTTGCCATTAATTTTAAAATAATCATGAAATGAAACTCTAAAATTATTTTAAATTAATTAATAGAAAGTGGATATTGAGTAATAAAATATAATTAAAAAGATAAATTTCAAAATTTAAGGACAAAAATATAATATTATTAAAACTTAAAAACTAATTGAAAATTAAATCCAAAAGTTAAAAGTAGAGATGAAATAAAAAATTAGACGGGAAGCAATATGATAAGAAAAAAGTATTTTGTTATAGAAATAAAGAGGGATTATTAGAATCCCATGGAAAATAGTGAAAATAGAATTAAAAATGATAAGATGTTTTTGGAAGTGTATGTCTATGATGGGGTTATTGTAATATTTGTCCGTTGTGTTACTTTAAATGAGAAGGCCAAATTCTACATTCTTATTCTTGGGATTCCACAAAATCATCTTTTTCCTTCTTGGAATTTTCTCACCACCGTCAATTCTCCACATTCTACATCCTAAGGCTGCACTTTTGCCACGTCGCCTGATTGTCTACACCGAAAGTACAGTATTATTATAGGTTTATTGAATTTCATTGTCTTTTTGTTTTTCATAATTTATTCTCCACCAATTTTTAAAAATAAATCTTCTTTTGATATAGAGCCACGTTAAGTCGTTAATTTTAATTTAATATACGGTAATTAAATAAAATTTTCACACATATTAACGTTTTACTTAATTTGTAGAATATAAATTTAAATAGATGATTTAAGTAATCCGAACCAACCCAATCCAATCTAATCTAAATATTTTATAGTTGAATTCATTATTTAATACGAATTATTTAAGTAGAAGAAACTTACCAACCGCATAATTAATTTAGGTCTAAAAAGTACTTCAAGTCAACTGAATCTAACCCACGAACATCCTAGAGATTCATTTCAATTTTTTCTCATTAACTTTTTTTTTTTAATTTTAATTATTTTTTTAGATTCTGAATTCTATCCCATTTTCCTTTTCTTTCCATCAATTAGTTTAGTTCGGGTTGAAATAACACTTTTGAACCAAGTATATTCATTGAAGCTTTAATCCTTTAATGGTTTAGGTCATTCGGTTATTATTATTATTATTTTTTTAAGATTAAACTTATAAACATTAATTATACATATTAGTTTCTATATTTTGTTATTTACTTTCTAAGATTGTCTAAAACACCTGAGGTAAAATTTGAAAACTAAAAAGAGAAGTTTATAAAAAGGTATTTTTGTTTTCTTAATTTTGCTAAGAATTTAAGTGTTTAGTTAGGAAAAAAAAAATAAAAATTATGGTAAATAATTGGTAAGAAAACAAGCACAATTTAACCCAAAAAAAGACTAAAAAATCAAAGAAAAATTATTTTAAATAACAAAATTGTTGAAAATATTTACAAATAATAACAAAATATCGCAGTTTATCGCAGATACAGTAAAATTTTATTATATTTGTAAATATTTTTATTCATTTTTCTATATTTGAAAACAATCCAAAATCAAATAATTATCAGATGGAACTTTTAGTTTTTATAGTTTAAATTTTGTAACACTTTAACATTTACCATGATAAATTTCAACAAAGCCAGCTTCATTTAATTTTGTTATCACGTTTAGTAATTTATAGATAATCATCCTTTGAAACACTTTTGATACACACATTTAATTTTTTTTAAATCACTTTATCCATTCACATATATTAAAAGATTTTATTAGATCTTAAGTATATATTTTACCATAGAGATTAAATCCTCACAAAATTGTAAATTATAAAGACCAAATTATTATATATTAATGTTTAAGAACTTATAAACTTGAAATTATTGAAACTAAATTGGTACAAATTAAACCATTACCTTAATGAAAATATAGGGACAATTGTATTTTTTAACCTTCAATTAATTTAAACAATTTCGAATGATTTTTAACCTAGGAATAACATGACTTCAAAGATTTCAATAATTTGATATAGACATATATTAGAGTTATACATTAATAAGTGACTCTTAGATGAGAAAATAATAGTAGATCAAAATGACTATTTTTTTTAAAAAAAAAAAACTAAAATAAATATTCAGAGAATTTGTAAATTAATCTTTCTTTTTCAAAGATAAGAAACTAGAACAAACATTTTATAGCATGCATAAACACAAATAAAAGATGGCTCACATAAACATTTTATTGCAATAACTTTGAAATGTTGGAGATCAAAACATGTTTAGTATTGATATAAATGTTTTATTGCATGCATAAACACAAATAAAAGAATTCAAAATTAACATTGTTCAATTCTTGTGCGAGTATGGCCTTCCAAAAGAAAAAAACCAATCCATGTCTTAAATTAAAAGTTACAATTTATCAATTAAAAACTCTAAATGGATAATT
This sequence comes from Citrullus colocynthis, assembly GCA_031780015.1. Taxonomy (NCBI): domain Eukaryota; kingdom Viridiplantae; phylum Streptophyta; class Magnoliopsida; order Cucurbitales; family Cucurbitaceae; genus Citrullus; species Citrullus colocynthis. The sequence goes on from QLSR01000645.1 coordinate 2,510,926, forward strand.
ATTGTGTGAATATAAATTTTAAACTTTCAAATTTTGATTAATTTGAATAGACCTATTTTTAATTGAATATCTTAATTGTATTTTTTTAATTAGTTTATGTTATTTATTGTATTTAAAGAAGTTTCATTCGCATGTGTTAGTGATATATTAGTAATTTTAAAATGGAATGGTAACCGAATACCCAAATTGTCAATATAAAATTTTAAAATGACGATATAAACTTTAAAGTCGACAATTATAAATTAAAATTTTTTATTATTATTATTTTTCCCCTATTGGGGGAAATTTGGTAGGGGTATAATTATGGATGATAATGATATAGCAAGGTAATTAGGTAACATTAATAATGAACTAAAAAACAATGGTGGGGTTTGATTGCAATATTTTTGGTATCAATGGGTGCGCATGTTTATCTTTTATATTATTACCTGATTACCACTTCACTTTTTTATTTATATATATATATATATATATATATATATATATATATATATATATATATATGTGTGTATGTATATTCACCCATAATCCTCCATTTACTTGATTTCCATCATTCATTAATTAAGAAAAAAATCACCTTTAACTTTAATTAATTGCCGCCACAATATTTCAATTATTAAAAGAAAGAAGAAGAAAAAGTGGGACGATTTTTTTTTTCTTAGTGAATATTATAAAAAAGAAATCATATTATAAGATCAAATTCTTTTTCATAATGTAAAAGATTTTCCAACTTGGAGAGTGAAGTTAGGATAATTAAAATAAGCCTTATCAAAATTGAGGTTAATTTTTTTAAAAAGGAAAAATGGAATGGTTGGGAAAGAAAAAGAAAAAAAAAATGTGTGAAGAGAGATAACAATGATTGAATTGAAAAGGACAGACAAATAAATGTACAAAAATTTGGTGGGGACTTATAAGTTGGAATAAAACAGGAACATTAGATTTGGAAAAACATTAAAGTGGACGCATAGATGGATATCCCTTTGAAAACAATAGTCACATTCATGTTTGCTGGTGCACCAAAGATGCTAGGCAAACTAGCCTTATAATTATAATTTATGCCCCACCTTCCCATTATCAATTATTTAAATTATTTAAACAAGTTAAAATGTCTATTATTTATAGTCTATTTCTATTAGTAGTATTTTGTTACTATTTTTTATGTTTTATGAATTTTTTTACGATATATTCGAAATGTTAATTCACATTTTATGTGACATGTCGACGAAAATTTAATACCACAAAGTTAAGTCTATTTCTATAAAATGTCTTTTAAAATTTCTACTACAAGAACTCGAAACCTCAAAATTGATACTAAAATTTTAGTTAAATGCTACCTTAAAAGGAAAAAAAAAAAAGCATGTTAAAGAAGTTGGGATAAAATGAAGTTTAATTTAAAAAATTGAAGGAGTATTAAACAGAGTGGAAAGACTTGTTTTTCAAAAGATTAAACAAGATTGAACAAACCATCCAACATCTTACATTAAAAACAATCTGACTTAAAGACACACTGTCTTTGGTTTTTTGGATTCTTAAACCTACTTGGTGACTGTATTTTATATATATATGTGTGTGTTTAATTTAGTTTTCGAACTTTAGTATATAGGGACGAAAAGGTTTTTTTTTTTTTTTTTTTTTTTTTTTTTTTTTTTTTTTTTTTTTTTTTTTTTTTTTTGTGTTT
>QLSR01000645.1:2512697-2558142 GCA_031780015.1 Citrullus colocynthis
TTTTTTTTTTTTTTTTTTTTTTTTTTTTTTTTTTTAATTTATGCTATAGCACTACAAAAATATATCACTTAAACTGGTATATGTAATTTCAATACTTGTTTTATTTTAAAAAGAAACAAACCTAATTACATTAGTGAGGTCAAGACAATACACATTCAACGTGGTTATCTATTCACCAAGTATTTAATGTTATAACATATTAACAATTAAAATGGCTACATTTTGAAAGTTTAACCCTTAAAATATGATTTAAAAAATAAAATAACCAATTGGTTTTCAATATAATAATCGCATGCCATTTTCACCATAGATTCTCTTCTCCCTCTACTTTTATTTCAAAGATATAATATCATTTTTAGTAGTGTTTTATTTTAAAAAAATAATCTAGTCAAATAACAAGGTTACTATTCTACCATTACCATTTAATAGTTCTTAAACTTTAATTTTGTGTGCAGCATAGTTGGTTTGAATTTTAAAATTGTCTAATTTATCGAGTTTTCTATATCATATCTAATAATTCTCTAATTATATATTGAATATTTTTTTAATTTAGCAAATTTATTAAGTACAAAATTGATTTTTTTTCCTAGGAGGGATTACAAACTTTAAGCCCATTTGATAACAATTTAATTTTTTAGTTTTTTTGGTTTTTGGAAATTACATCTTCTAGTATTTGTGAGTTTCTTTGTTATAACCTATTTTTTTTTATAAGGGTTCTAAAAAATTAAGCCATTAAACACAAAATTTGTATTTTTAAAAACCAAATGATTGTCAAATTATGTCTAAATCTTGTATTTGTCAAAATGGATATAAGACCTATCATAAACCAAACTAAAAATTCAATAAGTTACTAGACATTTTATAAAGTTTAAGAATCTACTAAATACAAAATTAAAATTTAAGACTTATCACCAATCACATCATAATTTTTTATTTCAATAAATATGAAATGGAGAATTGAACCTTCAATTCTTAAAAAAGCAATACATACGTTGTTTTGATAAAATTTACAATTTTACTATAAGAAAATTTATTCAATGAATAGAAGTTAGAGATTTAAACATTCTAATCTATTAAAGATATATATCTTAGTCGGTTGAGTTAAGAGTATGATTTCAAACCTTCGACCTCTTAATCAAAGACATATACCTTAATTAATGATATTTAACTGACCCATTGTTGTAAATTCGATAGAAGACGAAGCACTGATATTGGACATATAAACGGACATAAAACAATGAAAATCATATTGGACCAACAAAGCCAACCAACCTTAGAAAGACAAAACCATAATTCAGGTATTTCAATTTTCATTATTTATTTAATTAATTAAAAAATAAATAAAGACCAAGACAAACCCACAAGCCTTTTGTCCTTGAGAAAAAAAAAACACACACACACATATTTTTATATTTAAAAAAAGGGTTAAAGTTAAAGATAAGAGGACATCAAAGCACTTTACACCATATTCTATGCCCACACTGATTCAGCACCGTGGATTTGGCTTCACTGGATCATTACCCATTTCCAGACCTAACATATCATTCCACGTGTAGTCCTTTGAATGGTAAACTGAATTATTTTATTACTAATTAATTTGTGTTTTTAGAAAAGTAAATTTGATATTGGCGTTGGCCCTCCCTTAAACGACAGCGTTTGGGTTCGACCTTATGCTTCGATGCTTATCCCGCGGGGTTTCCACGTGATTTAGCGGTGGGACTGGGCCCTCTTATAATTTTTTTTTTCACTTCAATAAAATATTTTTAATTTCATTCTAATCCATAAATTAATTTTATCACTAATATTGACGTAAGATGCTAGTAAGATTATTAAGTGTTGATTTGATATAATTTCGACACAGATATATAATTAGGACTAAAATGTTGATGAGCAAACAAAAAAAATATATGTATAGTGTGACGAAATTAAGGATTTAATAGACACAAATCTCAAAATAAAAAGATGAATTTAATCATTTTTTTAATCGACATATCGTACTTTATCTAGTTGGACTAACTCACTTATTTCATTTACTAATTGATATTTAATTAAGAAATCATGTTATATTAATAATCATGTCAAATTATTAAGTGTAGCCATTAAACTTTAAAAAATATTGAATAGATCCTTGAATTTTTAATTTTGCATTAGTAGGACCCTTTAAAAAAATTTGTATAATATATCCCTCATGGATCTATTCATATAATTTGTGAATTTATCTAATCTTTTTTAATTTAAAATTTTATTAGACACATTATTTAATTTTATGTTTAATATATCTATAATTTTTTTTAAAAATGTTGAATATTTAGGTAATAGTATTAATGCATAGAGATATTGGAAATAAAAGCAAAAATTGGGGGGATAGTTTTGAAATTTTAGGAAGAAAGAGATAGAATCATAACATTAAAGGTTAATAATATTAATATTTAATCAAAAATTTAAAAGGGTAAGGTTGGTTGATTGAAGAAAAGAGAAAAATGACAGCATATGCTTCTCCGATCTTTCATTTCACTTTACAAAACTACAAATTAATCCCTTTCAAAAAAAAAAAAAAAAATAGAAATTAATCGAAAATGAAAAAAAAAAAAAAGAAAAACCCCAATTTTTATTTATTCATTTTATTATTATTATTATTTTGAGTATACAAAAGCCCAATTGATTGAACAGCTTTTGTATTTGGTAATGTGAAACGGATTTTAGGAATTTAGATTCTCTTTTTGGCAACTTTGGAATTCGGAGCCAACAATAATACAATACAATGCACCTTCTTCACTTGGTCTTTTAATCACTTTTCAATTCAATATTTACAACTTCTACCTCAAGAAACAACCCCATCAAAATAAATAAATAAAACAAATTATAATTTTACTTTATCACCTTTTAGATTTCTGAATATTTAGTCGCTGAATTTAAAATGGGTATATATACGCTATTAAACTTTCAATTTTGTATCTAATAATTCCTCCACATATTATAACTTTTTAAAACTTATCTGATTTTTAAGTTATAAATTTAAATTTTATGCATAATGATATTCTAAATGTTCAGTTTTGAAACTAGTAAGTTCTTTCATTTTTTAAGAATATATTGAATTGAAAATATATTAAATAGATCATAGGCATGTTAGACACAAAATTAAAATTTCAATAATTTATTAGATACTTTTTAAAGTTCAAGACTTTGTTAGATTCAAAACTGAAAGTTTGAACCTATTGGACATTTTTTGAAGTTTAGTAATAAACATCAATGTAAATGTTTTGACCTTGTTTGATAATTATTTAATTTTTTTAAATTAAGCTTATAAACATATTTTCACCTATAAATTTATTTGTTTTGTTCTCCCGCAAGGTTATGAATGTCATTTACTATAACTTGTTTTCTTCTACCTTTGAGTTGAGCTTTAATGAATTTTCTTCTAGAAACGAGATGTAGAGAGGATACGTTAGTAATTTTGTAAAAGATTACTAGACATTTGTCACAAAATTTTTCCGACTGAACGATGCTCTCCTTAAAGAGGAGAAGAACAAAGACTTTTTAACTTCGTAGTTTTGTTCTTATTTTCGATTTTTTAAAAATAAAAGGAAACTCTTTAGACAATAGCTAAAAAACGAGAGATAGTTATGTAGCATTTTTTAAAAGTGAAACTTGCATGTTTTATTTAGAGGATCAAACCGTTAATTTTAAGATGGTAAATAGTACCAATTAAAGACAATATTTTCTATTGTTTTACTTTTTCACTTTTTACCCTTACTATATTAGGTTTTCTAGGTATTTTCCTTTTTACCTTTTTGTTTTATTTTTTATCCTATAATAGTTAGACATGTGGTGTACTTTCTTTTTTTAAATCTATGTACTATTTTTTTTTTTTTTTGTGTTAGAGTATTACATTATTCTAGATGAGTATAATACTTTGGTGTATTTTAAGATGCACCTATGTTGATGCATTCTCTCTCATTATTCATATTAAAAGAAATTATAATACTTGAAGAAGAAATAAGAAAATTTTGCCACATGTTAAATTATAATGGAATAATTTGATGAGATGCACAAAGATAAGTGATACCTGGGATCCATCTAAATATTTTTCATTCTAGATTTGTCTCCTACATATTTTACCAGTCATATATGGTATCAGAGCTTTCTAAGGCCTCTTATGAGTTATGAAAACAGTACTTGCTTAATAGTGACTACCTCTTTCAACATCTATTGTTTCCTTGATTCCTCCACATAGAACCCTATCAAATATTTTCATGCCCACTCTCACATTGCAACTCTTCACACCTCGACCTCTATTGCATAATCCCACATTTTGAAATTCTTGTTTAGAGCTTCTAACCTAAAACGTTGTTCAACCCCAAAACATTATTATTGAGATATGCTATTTAACTATAATATTCAAATGAATGTTTAAAAGTGAATATATTCCCATAGAAAGTTTACCAATTAGTTATTTAATTGATATTTAATCGAAAGAAGTTTTTTTTGTTTGAAAGAATATAAATAAGGAAAACAATATTCTTTGAATGGATATATAATTCCTTTAAAAATCAACTTATAGTAATAGTTTTTTACCTTTTTGTTTTGAAGGGCACAATATCAACATATAGTTTTTTTTTTTCTTAGTACAAAATATCAATTTATAGTTGTGAAATTAATAAGTAAGCAATAATAGAATTTTCTTTTGTTGCTTGCAAAAATAGGGACGATGCCTTATATCATCATTTTTGTTTTTTCTTTTCTATGAAAAGGTCATTATTTTTACGACACCATCGCCGAAAAGAACAGGAACATCCCTTTCTTTTCATGAATGATTTCTTTATATACTCAATATTAAATTAAAATAGAGAAAAAAAAAAAAAAAACAATTGCACCATTTTAATTTAAACTGTATCAATTTTCAATATATGTAATCTATATTTTAAAAGTAACTTATAAATGAAACCACCCCGTTTTAAAGTTATATTGGCTCCAGAGTAGTACTAGAATTATTTTCAATTAAAGGAACTCATATTTTAATACTTAAATGCATCCCAGTATTCATCTCTGCAAACCTTTAACTTCAATGAAATAAGATTTTGGTAATTATTGTTGAGCTAAACTTACTTTAGCCATGACAAACCATGGGTAAACACTTGGATGAACCGCACAAAGATGTGTAATTCGAAGTTTTCTTCTTTTTTGGGTTGTTTTTATTTTATGTTAATTTATTTTGAGATTTGTGTTTATCTGGTCACTAAATTTTTAAAAGCGTCTAACATATCATTCTATTTTCAATTTTGGGCTAAATAGGTCTTAACTTTCAATATTGTATCTAAACTCTTAATTTTGAGTTATATTATAATAGAATTTTAAACTCTTAATTTTGTGTTTAATAGATTAGCAAATTTTAAGAAAATATTGAAAATGTAAAAGATTATTAGACATAGAAGATAAAATTTTAATGACCTTTTAAACATAAAATTAGAAGTTAAAAGACTTGTTATATATATTTTTAAGTCCAATAACCTATTAGACACAAAATTAAAATTTTAAAAATTTATTAGACGGTCACAAGTGTAACTCCATTGATATGAATCCATACTATCGACTTCGAAGTCTTAGGTTCAATCTCCTAACTTCCTTATTGTAAAAAAAAAAAAAAAATCTATTAAATACTTATCAAAATTGGTAGATTAAATAGACAAAACATCCAATTAAATAGACAAAACATATGGGAAAATCAATTATCAAAAAAAAAAATAATAATAATAATTTAAGGAAGATGTTTTGTTTGGTTGGGCAAAGAAAAGAGAGATCAAAAAACAAAAAGAAACCCCAACACAACACATCACTCAAACAGGAAAAGGAAAAAAGGAAAAAGAAAAAAACAAAGCACTGAGAGAGAAAGCGAAATGTGAGGGAGAAAGAGAGAGATTACAACAATTATATTACTTACACATCATAACCCCACATCCACTCTTTTTCCCCCTCACAGAATCACTTTTTCTATTTTACTAATTTTATAATCATTTCCATATCTTCGTATATACATACGTATAGCATATATCATAAACATACAAGGAGATTCATCGATAATTGCAAAAATAGAGGATCGAACCTTTGACTTTTAAGAAAAAAGGTGATGTCAATTATGTTGAGTTAAACACATTTTGACAAAGACTAGTTGTTTGAACATATATGGTCATTTGAGTTGGTGTAAACAACTCAACTTCAATAGCAAATACTAACGAAGTTGCATATTCATCGAGAAATTTCATCTTTTTCTTTTAATTTATTCTTCACAATTATCGAGAAACTTATCTTAAAACCCTACACTCCAAACACAAACTTACTAACTCTAATATATTAATTCCACTTATTGGACCAAACACTCCTATAATCTATACAAATTAATATAAATGACAAATGTAAAAAAAAGTATAACATGTTCGTGGTCATTAATATAATAATATGGTTAAATTTAAAAGGCTATTAAAATTGATATATCAACTTCCACATCTCATAATAGGAAAGAAAATAACTCCCAATTTTCTTGACTCCAAGTGTTTTTGAGAAATGAGAAAGTCAAATTCACATAAATTTCATTTCTTACTTTATAAATTTTTTTAAGGTACTTTATGGTTATTTTAAGAAAAGGAAAAAAAAGTAGTAAAAATGAATATAAATATAAACAACGAAAAACTACCTTAATCAATTAATATAATTTTGTTTTATTAAAAAAAAAAAAAGAGCTAATTAATGACAAATTGGAAAGCAGAGGAATAGAGTGACGAGGAAATAAGTTTAAAAAAAAAAAAAAAAGGGTAGAGTAATAGGAGGCATTGACATGTGGGACCACCAAGAAGGAAGGGTAAAAATTGTTAATTAATTGGTTAAGTTAAAACTGAGATTTAAACTTTTGGATATTATCAATTTAATTTATAAACTTTTTAATTTTTTTTAAATTTTTTTAATATCTACACATTGAATCATCTGAACACAAACTTTAAATCTATATTTAATAAAGCAATTGGTTGGTTTTTTTTTTTTTTTCTGTTTAAATTTTTCAGTGTTGAGTTAACTATAAATGTAATAAAGATTAGAAAATATAAAATGAATTTTGATGAGCACTCCCAATTGAATTGTATATAGATGGAGTTTTCCTCTGGTTTCAGTGATGAGCTTGTCCTGTGGGGGTGCTTGATCAGACATTGACAATACAGGAGGGCTGGGTTGAATTTCGAGAGACCATCATGTCAACGTCATCAGTATTGGGTGTAAGCAAGCAAATAGACATTTTGATATTGAGCAATTGTAGAAGGCTTGTCGGTTTGATATCCATTACTTCGATTGAATTTGTTTCTTGGGAGGCTATTCAACTCCTTTAACTGAGTTAAAATCTTTACTGTTACAAACTTAATCACATGTAACAACGAAGATCATACAATAGACGTGTAATCTTTCCATTACATTAGTCATATATTTTAATATAGGTATAGGTATAGATATAGATGTATTACCTCGTTGCGCAATCATCGATTGCTCCACTTGCTTTTTCTACCTTATCCATGCAAAATAAATAAATTTTCCTTTCTCCCTCTCTTTACCAGTTTTTTTCTTTTTTAACCTCCAAAAAAATAAAATAAAATACCATTTTGGTCTTCATACTTTCAAGTTTGTTTAATTTTAGTTCTTATATTTTTAATTGTCAAATTTTGGAACCTTTACTTTCCATTAATCCTAAATTTAGTCTCTGAAAAGTTAATCTTTACAATAATTAATTAAATAAAAAAAATAATTTCCATGTAAGAAAATGAAATATATGAAGATGCTTTCAAAATCTATAGAAAAATGCTAGAGATAGCTATAAGTTTTTTGTTTTAAAAAAAATTAGGAAAATTATCTTTTTAGTCCCTAAGTTTATAAGAATAAGTTCATTTGGCTTTATGTTTTCAAAAGGTACCTTTTTAGTCTTGAGTTTTTTAAAAATAGGTTTAAGATGTCCCTCAATAATTTTTTAATTTTTATTTTAAATAATTATTATTATATGATATTATAAATTAGAAAATAATTATTGAAAACCTTCTCCACTCTAAAACTATATATATATATATATATATATTTTTTTTTTTTTTGTAATTTTAGGTATCATATAATTATTTTAGAAAAATCAAAGAAAATATATATATATATATATATATATANATGAAAAGGTCATTATTTTTACGACACCATCGCCGAAAAGAACAGGAACATCCCTTTCTTTTCATGAATGATTTCTTTATATACTCAATATTAAATTAAAATAGAGAAAAAAAAAAAAAAAACAATTGCACCATTTTAATTTAAACTGTATCAATTTTCAATATATGTAATCTATATTTTAAAAGTAACTTATAAATGAAACCACCCCGTTTTAAAGTTATATTGGCTCCAGAGTAGTACTAGAATTATTTTCAATTAAAGGAACTCATATTTTAATACTTAAATGCATCCCAGTATTCATCTCTGCAAACCTTTAACTTCAATGAAATAAGATTTTGGTAATTATTGTTGAGCTAAACTTACTTTAGCCATGACAAACCATGGGTAAACACTTGGATGAACCGCACAAAGATGTGTAATTCGAAGTTTTCTTCTTTTTTGGGTTGTTTTTATTTTATGTTAATTTATTTTGAGATTTGTGTTTATCTGGTCACTAAATTTTTAAAAGCGTCTAACATATCATTCTATTTTCAATTTTGGGCTAAATAGGTCTTAACTTTCAATATTGTATCTAAACTCTTAATTTTGAGTTATATTATAATAGAATTTTAAACTCTTAATTTTGTGTTTAATAGATTAGCAAATTTTAAGAAAATATTGAAAATGTAAAAGATTATTAGACATAGAAGATAAAATTTTAATGACCTTTTAAACATAAAATTAGAAGTTAAAAGACTTGTTATATATATTTTTAAGTCCAATAACCTATTAGACACAAAATTAAAATTTTAAAAATTTATTAGACGGTCACAAGTGTAACTCCATTGATATGAATCCATACTATCGACTTCGAAGTCTTAGGTTCAATCTCCTAACTTCCTTATTGTAAAAAAAAAAAAAAAATCTATTAAATACTTATCAAAATTGGTAGATTAAATAGACAAAACATCCAATTAAATAGACAAAACATATGGGAAAATCAATTATCAAAAAAAAAAATAATAATAATAATTTAAGGAAGATGTTTTGTTTGGTTGGGCAAAGAAAAGAGAGATCAAAAAACAAAAAGAAACCCCAACACAACACATCACTCAAACAGGAAAAGGAAAAAAGGAAAAAGAAAAAAACAAAGCACTGAGAGAGAAAGCGAAATGTGAGGGAGAAAGAGAGAGATTACAACAATTATATTACTTACACATCATAACCCCACATCCACTCTTTTTCCCCCTCACAGAATCACTTTTTCTATTTTACTAATTTTATAATCATTTCCATATCTTCGTATATACATACGTATAGCATATATCATAAACATACAAGGAGATTCATCGATAATTGCAAAAATAGAGGATCGAACCTTTGACTTTTAAGAAAAAAGGTGATGTCAATTATGTTGAGTTAAACACATTTTGACAAAGACTAGTTGTTTGAACATATATGGTCATTTGAGTTGGTGTAAACAACTCAACTTCAATAGCAAATACTAACGAAGTTGCATATTCATCGAGAAATTTCATCTTTTTCTTTTAATTTATTCTTCACAATTATCGAGAAACTTATCTTAAAACCCTACACTCCAAACACAAACTTACTAACTCTAATATATTAATTCCACTTATTGGACCAAACACTCCTATAATCTATACAAATTAATATAAATGACAAATGTAAAAAAAAGTATAACATGTTCGTGGTCATTAATATAATAATATGGTTAAATTTAAAAGGCTATTAAAATTGATATATCAACTTCCACATCTCATAATAGGAAAGAAAATAACTCCCAATTTTCTTGACTCCAAGTGTTTTTGAGAAATGAGAAAGTCAAATTCACATAAATTTCATTTCTTACTTTATAAATTTTTTTAAGGTACTTTATGGTTATTTTAAGAAAAGGAAAAAAAAGTAGTAAAAATGAATATAAATATAAACAACGAAAAACTACCTTAATCAATTAATATAATTTTGTTTTATTAAAAAAAAAAAAAGAGCTAATTAATGACAAATTGGAAAGCAGAGGAATAGAGTGACGAGGAAATAAGTTTAAAAAAAAAAAAAAAAGGGTAGAGTAATAGGAGGCATTGACATGTGGGACCACCAAGAAGGAAGGGTAAAAATTGTTAATTAATTGGTTAAGTTAAAACTGAGATTTAAACTTTTGGATATTATCAATTTAATTTATAAACTTTTTAATTTTTTTTAAATTTTTTTAATATCTACACATTGAATCATCTGAACACAAACTTTAAATCTATATTTAATAAAGCAATTGGTTGGTTTTTTTTTTTTTTTCTGTTTAAATTTTTCAGTGTTGAGTTAACTATAAATGTAATAAAGATTAGAAAATATAAAATGAATTTTGATGAGCACTCCCAATTGAATTGTATATAGATGGAGTTTTCCTCTGGTTTCAGTGATGAGCTTGTCCTGTGGGGGTGCTTGATCAGACATTGACAATACAGGAGGGCTGGGTTGAATTTCGAGAGACCATCATGTCAACGTCATCAGTATTGGGTGTAAGCAAGCAAATAGACATTTTGATATTGAGCAATTGTAGAAGGCTTGTCGGTTTGATATCCATTACTTCGATTGAATTTGTTTCTTGGGAGGCTATTCAACTCCTTTAACTGAGTTAAAATCTTTACTGTTACAAACTTAATCACATGTAACAACGAAGATCATACAATAGACGTGTAATCTTTCCATTACATTAGTCATATATTTTAATATAGGTATAGGTATAGATATAGATGTATTACCTCGTTGCGCAATCATCGATTGCTCCACTTGCTTTTTCTACCTTATCCATGCAAAATAAATAAATTTTCCTTTCTCCCTCTCTTTACCAGTTTTTTTCTTTTTTAACCTCCAAAAAAATAAAATAAAATACCATTTTGGTCTTCATACTTTCAAGTTTGTTTAATTTTAGTTCTTATATTTTTAATTGTCAAATTTTGGAACCTTTACTTTCCATTAATCCTAAATTTAGTCTCTGAAAAGTTAATCTTTACAATAATTAATTAAATAAAAAAAATAATTTCCATGTAAGAAAATGAAATATATGAAGATGCTTTCAAAATCTATAGAAAAATGCTAGAGATAGCTATAAGTTTTTTGTTTTAAAAAAAATTAGGAAAATTATCTTTTTAGTCCCTAAGTTTATAAGAATAAGTTCATTTGGCTTTATGTTTTCAAAAGGTACCTTTTTAGTCTTGAGTTTTTTAAAAATAGGTTTAAGATGTCCCTCAATAATTTTTTAATTTTTATTTTAAATAATTATTATTATATGATATTATAAATTAGAAAATAATTATTGAAAACCTTCTCCACTCTAAAACTATATATATATATATATATATATTTTTTTTTTTTTTGTAATTTTAGGTATCATATAATTATTTTAGAAAAATCAAAGAAAATATATATATATATATATATATATATATATATATTTTTTTTTGTAATTTTAGGTATCATATAATTATTTTAGAAAAATCAAAGAAAAAAAATACTTGAAGGACCTTTTAAACCCATTTTTAAAGACCAAACACAAATATTATTTAAAATTTGGAGACTACAAAAATAATTTTAAACTAATATTAAATAAACTTCATCAAAATAATATTTTAACTAGAGAAATGAGAACGTTAAAACAACTTATTAGACATTATCAAAATTTAGGGAAGGAAATTGATGGAAGTTAATGTACTGAATTTGTAATTTAAGAAATAGAGGAGAGAAAAAAAAAGAAAAAAAGAAAAAGAAAAAGAAAAAAGCATGTGTGGGGCATCCCAATTGCAGCTGCAAAATCTCTCTCTTCGTCTTTGTGTGTCCGTTGAAACCAAACAGTGTTGAAAATTTTTGCAGAGTGCGAGAAGAAAGAGGAGGCTATGGCTCTCTTTTTCTAACCCTTTTTTTTTCTCTCTTTCTTTCACTTTCTTCATTCCTTCTCTCCTTAATTTCTCAATATTCTATCATGACCTTCTTCTTCTTCTTCTTCTTCTTCTTCTTCACTCTCCCATAGCTTCTCCTTCTCTGTTATGAATCCCTCCACCGACCAACAATCAGCACCTCCTCCTCTTCCTCCTCCCTTGCCGCCGTTGCCCCACCGTCCTTCCGCCACCTGCGCTCGTCACCCACAAGAGCATTTCACTGCTTTCTGCCCTTTATGCCTTTGCGAGCGTCTCTCATTACTAGATTCCTCTTCTGCTTCTGCTTCTTCTTCTACTTCTTCCCGGAAACCCCATTCCACTGCTGCTTCTGCTCTTAAGGCCATTTTCAGACCTGCCCCTCCTAATCGGCCCTCTTCCTTTTTTCCCGAGCTTCGTCGTACTAAATCCTTCTCTGCTTCTAAGAACGAAGCCTTCTCTGCCGTCTTTGAGCCGCAGAGGAAATCTTGCGACGTTCGACTTCGTAATACTCTCTGCTCTCTCTTTTCCCAGGACGCTTCTGCTTCTTCTAGGCTTATTGCTCCTGCTACTGCTCCTGCTTCTGAAATTATTCTTGAGAGTGAGAATTTGGAGGATCCCAGTTCGTCCTGCCTTGAAACGCAACCGGACGGCGACGGAGAAATTAGGGTTTCTGGACAACCCAATGTGGTGGATGTTGTGATCGAAAACGGTGTTCAGGAGATTGTCGAAGAAGAAGAAGAAGAAGAAATTCAGGTTGTATTAGGCTCAGAATCGTTGCAACTACAAGAGGAGTTCAAAACCATGAAGGACCATATAGATCTCGATTCCCACACGAAGAAGCCATCTGGAAGGGGGAGCTTCTGGTCGGCGGCTTCAGTCTTCAGCAAGAAGCTGCAGAAATGGAGGGATAAACAGAAGGAGAAGAAGCAGAGAAATGGCGGTGGATCTACGACATTGCCGGTAGAAAAGCCAATCGGACGCCATTTCAGAGAAACCCAGTCGGAAATTGCCGACTACGGCTTCGGCCGACGATCTTGCGATACTGATCCGAGATTCTCTCTCGATATCGGCCGAATGTCCTTCGACGATCCCCGTTATTCCTTCGACGAACCTAGGGCTTCTTGGGACGGGTATTTGATCAGCAGAACGTTCCCAAGAATGCCCACCATGCTTTCCGTGGTCGAAGATGCCCCCATCCATGTCTTCCGTTCCGATACCCAAATTCCTGTCGAAGTCTCCATAAATTCAACCAATGAAGAAGAAAATATCCCCGGCGGGTCTTCACAGACCCGGGAGTACTATTCAGACTCTTCTTCCCGTCGACGGAAGAGCCTTGACCGGTCCAACTCCATCAGAAAGACCGCCGCAGCGGTGGTGGCTGAGATCGATGACATGAAATCCTCTGTTTCGAACGCCAAAGTTTCTCCTGCAACTACAGATGTCTGCCATGGCCCAAAACTAGCCATCCCAGATAGAGATTCAAACTCCAATTCATTGCGAGATGACTGCTCCGGGTCGTTAGACGATGCTGCATCGGTGATCGGGACGGGGAATCGGAAAGAAGAGACGAAAAAGTCCAGAGGGTGGGGGAAGGGTTGGAAAATCTGGGGATTGATTAACCGGCAGGGAGGAAACAAAGATGAGGAAGAAGACAGAGAGAGTAGTAGACCCAATGGCATGGAGCGGTCGTATTCGGAGTCGTGGCCGGAGCTGCGCAGCGAGCGGAATGGTGATGTCAAAGGAGGATTCAATCCCAAAATGTTTAGGAGTAACAGCAGTGTCAGTTGGAGGAGTTCAAGTATGATGGCTGGATCTATCAGTAGTTCAAGGAAAAGCAATGCGGAGTATAATGGGAATGGGAAGAAGAAGAAAGAGGAGCCACAGCCAGTGTTGGAGAGGAATCGAAGTGCTCGACATTCTCCGACGAAAGTTGACAATGGACTTCTCCGATTCTACTTGACGCCGTTGAGGGGCAGCCGGAGAGGCGGGTCGGGGAAGGTGAAACCAAATCAAGCACAGTCCATTGCTAGAAGTGTTCTTCGACTGTATTAAACTGATATTTGTTGGAGGAAAGGATTCAATTCAAAAACATGTTTTCTGGTTTAAAGCTGCTATATTTTTTTTTTTTTTTCCCTTTTGTTCAAGCGTTTTCTTTACTGGGTTTATTGGAAATGGATGGAGAAACAGTTTCAAAATTTTATTTAATTTTCCATTTGAGTAGAATGGAAAATGAATCAATGAAGAATGAAGAAGAATGCTTCTTAATTTACTCAAAATAAATCTAAACCTTTCATTTTTACTGTCATTGTTTAGCTAAGCAAAACTACTTTAGATGAGACGGGCAATGCCCAAGAGAAAAGGAAAATCATGAAACTCTTGATTCTTGTTTTGTTTCTTGTTATCAATATCACTGATGTGACATCAATATCTTGAAATAAATGAAGTCAAAAGCATTGATGCAAGAATTGTGAATTTAATTTGTAGGGTTGCACCTTTGGTTTGACACAATAGTTTCAAAGAAACCAACCATGCCTATTTCAACCATTTTAAATACATTAGAAATAATCAAATACACATGCATTGAAAGAAGTTCAACCTCTCATTTTCTTACATTATTAGTAAATTAGCCAGTAAACAAACCACTTGTTAGATATGTCAAAAGGAAGTGTGAACTTGGACCAAAAAAGAGAATGGATTTTAGACACATTTTTGGAACACAATCATAGAAAACCTTGTGGTTGGTATCCTCAGTATGCTAAATAGGTGGGAACACTTCGAATCCACTACCCTGTGTGTGTGTGTTTTTTTTTTTTTTTTTTTTTTAATTTTTAAATTTAAATTTAAATTTTTTATTTTTAAGGTTGAGATATGAGCCATCATCCCTCTCGAGAAAAAATAGTGCAATTTCCTCTTTTTGAAGATTAGCAATGATTCT
Source organism: Citrullus colocynthis (assembly GCA_031780015.1). Lineage (NCBI taxonomy): Eukaryota > Viridiplantae > Streptophyta > Magnoliopsida > Cucurbitales > Cucurbitaceae > Citrullus > Citrullus colocynthis. Next base: position 2,527,731 of record QLSR01000645.1, read on the forward strand.
TCACCTAATAATAATATTACAATAGCCAAACAAACATATTCATTAATCAAACCACACTAACACTTTAATTCTATTCCTTAACACTGTTTTGAAAACCGATCAATAATTTAGTCCTTAAAGTCAACAAAGCAACCAATGAAAAAGAAGAGGGGGAAAAAGAAATAATCCCAACAAGCCTCATGCAAGCAAGGAAGTGAAGCAAGACAGTCAGAAAGTAAGTGGAAGACAAAGTAGAGGCTCATTACCCAAAAAGCCATACAAAGCCATATTACCAACAAATCCTCAAAGTCAAAGCGCCTTTGAAACATCAACAATAATAAGTTTGTCAAACTTTTATTCTTTCATCCACACTTTTTGACTATTCAACAAAAGAATTTTGTGAAATAAAGATAAAACAAACCAACAGTTAGAACAATATCTATCTGCTCTACTACTTCTTAACATAGCCACTTGAATTATTCAACTAAAATGTAAGTAAAAGCTAAGAACTGAGAATGTAACAGCATCAAGTCTGAATTTTCAGTGCAAATGACCTGTTACCCTTTTGTACGTGTAGCTTTTAGCCACTAAGAGATAGGCAAAGAAATTAACCACGCTGAGAATGGCCAACAGCCAGAAGAAATAGTCAAGATGTCCCATGTTTAAGTTATTAGGAATCCACCCGAGCTTCCTGTGTCTCGTAGTCACTTTTGTCACAATTGTAACGAGCAACGTGCTTAAGTAGTTTCCCAATCCTACGGTTGTGAGAGACAGGGCAGCCATCATGCTTCTCATTGCGTCGGGTGCTTGGTCATAGAAAAACTCTAACTGTCCGATAAAAGTGAAAACTTCTGCACAACCGATGAGAAAGTACTGCGGAACTTGCCAGAATATGGACATGGGAATGTTCTCGACATTGTAGAGGTTGTTCTTTCTAACGTAGTTGAGCCTGACAACTTCCAAAGCACCTGCTGTTATCATGGAAAAAACAGAGATGACAAGTCCTATTCCCATCCGTTGTAGCTGTGTGAAGCCACGCTCATTGTTGGTGAACTTCCTTGCCATTGGGACAATGAGTCTATCATATACGGGAGCCCAGAAGAGCACGCTGAGGGTATCGAAGATGGAAAGGGAGGCTGATGGGATTTTGAAATTCGGCCCAATGTGCTGGTCCATTGTATTACCTTGTAGAACAAACATGGTGCTCATTTGGCTATAGACTGCTGAAAATACTATTCCAGAGGCCCACACAGGCAACAACCGGACAATGCTCTTCAGCTCCTCAACTTGAGTCACTGTACAAAGTCTCCATGCGTTCGGTAGGCCCTTGATTCGATCATTTTCGGTCTCTACAGAAGCCTTATCTAGGAACCTGAAAGACAGATAATGCAACACCAATTAGGATAATATAAGAATGTCCATAATTTGTGATACTAATTAGCTTCTTCTAAGCATTGATCATATTATAGTAGATTCATAAATGGAGGTTTTAGCTTCAGATAATCTATAATAGAAACTCAAATGTCAGTAACTACATGGATGAATATACTTACTTCAACTTTTTTGTGTGCTCAAGCTTTCGACTTCCTTCAATTTTTGACTCAACATCATCAGCAGTCTCATGAAGAAGAGACTTATCTTCTGGAACTTGTACGCGGTGCTTCAGACAGGCTGCAACTATAACTTGAAAAATTCTCGTGAGAGGACTTCCTGCAGGCTTTTGAAGACGGTACAGTGAGCTACCAGAAAAGAAAAACACTACGGCAATAGCCATGGCTACTGCAGGAACTCCAAAGCCCCACCCCCAGCCTACATTCATTTGTATCCAAACCAGAACTGAGGAGGCAATCATTGCACCCACATTGATTGAAAAGTAAAACCAATTGAAGAATGAGCTCTTCTTCTTCCTTTCTACTTCATCATTTTCGTCGAATTGGTCGGCCCCAAAAGATGAAACACAGGGCTTGATTCCCCCGGTTCCAAGTGCAATCAAGTAAAGCGCTATGAAGGTGGTAGCAGTTTGGCCTCCACTTGGATGACAACCAGCACTGTCACATGATGGCTTTAATCCAGGGATTGAAGCAGCCATTGTCAACAATGTCATGCCCTGCAAAAACATACAACAAAACACAATATACAATGCAGCAGCTAAATAAGGCCAACCCAGTTCAAGTTTTCATGCAATATTAAAGAAAATTTTGTTCTCTTTTGCAAGAAAAGCTTACAAAGACATAGAAGATTGAGAAACTGGCAATTGTCCAATATCTTCCCAAGTAAGCATCAGCCAAGAAAGCTCCAATCAATGGCGTAAGGTAGCAAGTTCCCGACCAACTGGTGACACTATTTGAAGCAGCTACATTGTCCATATTGAGACGTATTTGAAGATAGTTCACTAGATTGGTACTCATCCCATAATATGCCAGTCTTTCACAGCATTCATTCCCTAAATTTACAATTACCATCATTACAAATTTCAGCATAGAGTAATCAAAATTGAATGTTAAGAACTAAGAAAAACATACCAAGAATGAAACGGCAGGCCCTCCAATTTCCAGTCTTCTTCTTAATAGCAGGCTTCTTAAGAATATCAACAGTACCATCTTGTGTGTATATATCACCTTCTGCCATTGTAAGCCTCCTTTTTGATATGTTAACACCTACTTGATCAGTCAATCAAAACTAAACCTCAGTAATTTCATCTCACCAAATGATTACCGTTTGAAGAGGGCAGGAAAAAAAAGATCGAAAACCACATATAATAATAACAACGATAATACAAGTTTTCAACTGCATTAAAATAATAGAAGGGTACGGATCAACTTGCCCTTTTTCCACGAATGAATATTATAATCAACAACACGAATTTTTTAATCACTCCTAGGTTTGAGAGTCGCAATCAAATAACCATAACACAAACAAAAGAGAGAATATGGAATCTTATTAAATGCTTGAACAGAGTGAGAACCAATAAAGAAATTGAAACACAAAGCAATCAAAATCAAGTAGTATTCTGGAAGACCAAAAGGGGGAAATCTGGTTTTAGAGTAAAAGAAAGAAACCCCACTTCAAATAATGGAAAAATAAAAGAAGGGTTGAAGTGTAGAATCAAAAACCTTGAAGAAAAAAAGGCAATGAGGGATCAGAGCGATGGGTAGAAGAAGATGAGCGAGAAAAACTAGGACAGAGGAGCAGCCCGCTTCGTTCTCGTCACAGCCAAGAAATCAACATTTATTTATAAACAAACTAAAAAACAGTAAAATCAAACGTGGGTTGACTCATCGTTCTCCAACCCATTTTGTATTGGGAAAAGGAGATCAGAAATTTAACCATTTTATTAACGGAATCCGAAAGTTATTATTATATCATAATTCATATATATTATTTAAAAAATTCATGATTCATATATACAATGTTTGAAATTTAAATCTACAAGTTTCCATTTTAGAGAAATATCGACGTCGGTAAAACTATTATGCCTTATTTTTATTTAAACATCGGTGTTAAGGAATATTTCTGAAAAAATTACAAAAACAATTTTTTTTTTTTTTAAACATCGGTGTTAAGGAATATTTCTGAAAAAATTACAAAAACAATTTTTTTTTTTTTTAAACATCGGTGTTAAGGAATATTTCTGAAAAAATTACAAAAACAATTTTTTTTTTTTTTAAACATCGGTGTTAAGGAATATTTCTGAAAAAATTACAAAAACAATTTTTTTTTTTTTTAAACATCGGTGTTAAGGAATATTTCTGAAAAAATTACAAAAACAATTTTTTTTTTTTTTAAACATCGGTGTTAAGGAATATTTCTGAAAAAATTACAAAAACAATTTTTTTTTTTTTTAAACATCGGTGTTAAGGAATATTTCTGAAAAAATTACAAAAACAATTTTTTTTTTTTTTAAACATTTTTTTTTTTTTTATAAAAAAGTTATGTTACTTTAGTTAACATTTTACATTATACTTTTTAAACAAGTTAATTATTTTGAGCTTTAGCGATGACTTTTTGGGTGTACTTCCAGTTATGGATAACTTTTGGACTAAGAATCATGAGTTCAAAATGTCAACTGTTAAGGGTAAACTCGAAATAATGACAATCATGAGAGGGTCGAAGGAGAGCAAAAAATTGAGCCAATAGGCCAAGGGAGGAAGAGATAAAGGGAAAGGAAAGTTATTGGGCCAAATGACACAACTTGCTCACCTCAGCCTCGGAGGCAATCGTCTTTCCTCCTATGAAAGCCCACTTCTTGTGGCTCATGGTCGACCTACAGTTTTAGTCCTCATAGTCGGCCCGAATTAGCATTCCCTAGTCTCTTTGAAACCCTAGGTCTATCCTCCCATAAATAGGCGACTATAAACATCCCTTTCTGACTTAAGCATTGGAGGTTTTGTGGCATGCTCCACAACGGTCTCTCTCTTTTCTAGGTTGTCTTTCTTTTCAAAATTACAAATTTACTGTTGAGGGCACGCAAATGTCAAATGAGTTATCCTGTCCAGATTTTACCATCAACACGTCCTTAATTGGTTTTCTTCATATGATTACTTCTTGAAATAAACGAGTTAAAATGTTTATTATTTATATAATATACATAGTAAACGTTTTATTACTTATTTTTATGATGTAATGGAAATGTACATTCACCTTTTATGTAGACAATAAATTTATAAAAATGTGAAAATATCAATGACAATTGTCTAACATGTTGATGAAAATTTAGTACTCTACACATGTATAAATTTAAAGCCTTTCTTTTAGTAGATAATAATTATGATAATGTACTATAGTTTAAATCACATTTGTTCTAAAAAAAAAAAGGTATAAATAATAATAAAAAAAATCACATTAGAGGGAACTTTGATGAAATAGTGTAATTTTATGTAGTTAGCCATTACTTGCAAGTGTTTTTCTAAAATTTCGAACTGGTTTTGATATATGAGTCAAAAATATAATAATAATCGCATATGAAAAAGAAATGAAATTGATTTCATTTATATATGAATTTAGGTATTGTTTTTAGTTATCTAAGTTGTATATTTTTAACCATAATACTTAATATGGGAATTTTAATTACATTTTTTTCATTGAAAAATCTATTAACTTGAGCGTATATATGAAAAATACTTAAGCTAATAACCACATTGAATCAAAAAGAATTCTACTATACACAAAAATGCATGGATCTGAAAAAAATTAAAAGAAAAAACTAAAAGTTTTATAAAATTAAAAGCCATTTTCTATAAATATAATATAATTTCATAAAAGATAAAAAAAAAAAAAATCTTAAGAAACTATCTAGTATTATAGTGGTATTATTTGCCAACAAACACAAAAGTATTTACGAAATAATAGTTGTGAATATTAAATAATGCTATATGTACGAAAAATACTAGAAATTTTATTTATTTATGTATTTTTAGAAGAATTTTTTTTTAAGAGAAAAGTAGGCCGTACAACTTACAATTATGAAAATAAGGATGAAACCTTTTACCTTTAAAATTAACACTCAATTAAACTCGCTTTGGCAATTTATAAAAGACGTTTGAAAATTGGAAAACTATATCCATATAATGATTAATGATGTGATATCTTCCTTATTATAGTTTATCAAAAATTATAAACATATACTTTTGTTTGTTATAAAACTGAATGTATAAAAATCCAAAACCATGGCTCCATCTTCCACACACTTATAACGGAGAAGTATCACTTTTTATACACAGTTTCAAGTTCACAAGATTGCAAAAATTGGGTGAAGACGCAAAGGTTTTTATTTTTTATTTTATTTTTTAAAAAATTTTTAAATTTTAATCGTGTGTGTATATATATATATATATATATATATATATATATATATATTTGTTTTTCTTTTTGGTAAAAAGTCTATAATTATAAGAAACAAACATGCGTTAATTACAAAATAATTATTTAATAATTTAGGATGAATATAGATGACCATGACTATCAATTATTCAAATACTTTTTCCTTCTCTTAATTACTTGATAAGTTTCATATTTTTCTAAATACTTCTTAATGTAAAATTATAATTTAACTTAAATACAACAACTCACTCTCTAGCTTATCGAAGTCATTTATAAATTTTATAGGGTTGATATTCTAACATTTTAGAATGATTGTTATCTAATTGTCAAAATTAGCCTATTCAACACTTTTTTAATCTGTAATTCTACATCTTATTTTCTTGTAAAAAATGCACAAAATCAGAAAATGATTAAGTACATTAATTAAAATTGTTCTAGAAGATTAGACTAAATAAAATAATCTTAGTTTGATTGAGCACAGAATTCTCCACATGATTCAAACTCAAGTGGGTTGATATGCATTAAGGCACATGACTAGCCATTACACCAAACTCAATATTTGTAGGAAATTAAGGGCCAACTTTTGAGATGATAATTTTGATTGCATCATCTAAATGAAATCGTGTCAATCTTGTAGATCTATCTCATTGCTTCTTTGGTTGAGCCAACTTGCACAAGATGTCGCGTGGGTGTGGTATCATGACACTTGCATTTTGATGTCTAAGTTAGCAAAGTCAAGCATTTAATAGGACTAAACCACTAGTTAAATTGCATTCTTCTAAAGTATTGAGATTGACTATTTAATTAGGTGGCCCTCTAGCTGTTATTCATTTGGGGCTTATGTGCTCGTGATAGTGTCACAAATGGATATGAGGTAGTTAGACGGCGAGTACAGTTAAATATCGCAACTTGATGATTATCTTTTTCGTATAAAGAATTTTGGGCCCAGTACGTCTGACTTTCCATTCAAGTTCTCTTCGATCCGAGTCTTCTCCATAGGCTTGGAACTTATTCCTATGATTACCATTAAATCCTTGTGTGTTTGGTCAAATATCACCCATTATCTCCACAACAATAAGTCATTATTATATTGACCATTGAGTAAAAATATATTATTACCTTTTTGGAAATGGTTAGAAAAGTGAGTTTTGTTTTGAGAGTGGATGAATGAAGGGGAGCCCATATTTGGAAGCAAATGATAAGATGGAAAGGATTTATAATTGTTGTTAGGCTCAAAACTCATCTATTTTATTAACTCACCCCAAATTCTAAGCTATTGACTCCAGTCCCTTTAAAAACATGAACAAATTCTTATCTCCTTTTCCACAACTTTTTCCCCTTTTTCTCTCAACTTAAGTTTAAATAACCACTCTTCATATTTTACTACTTAATGCAACCTACAAATAAAGAGACATTATCTAACATAAACTTGGTCTAGAAGCCGATAGAGGTTGATTTAGAGGCGAATAAGGGTTAATGTAAATAATAAATAGCCAACTATGGAGAAAAAAGTAATACGTTAAAAGTATAGTAACCGATTACATAAGATTTAATATCTTACAAATATGAAAAAGAATGATTGAGTGGTGGTAATAGGATTATTGAAGTTTCCTTGGAGAATCAGATAAGGCAGTGAATGATTATGATTTATGACCCATTTCTAAACCACTTCTGGTAAATAACTGATTTCAAACCCAACAAAAAGAAAGAGGGGAATTTGAAGAGAAATGGCAGTTGAATTGAGTGACCCACCCTTTGAATTCTATCATTTGCTTTAAGTGCTTCACTGCTTCTGCTTTTGCTATACAAACACCACCATCTGAAAGCAATTTCTTACCTATTTGCCTATTGGGATCCATTCATCTTGATCCTTAGCACATCTCCTCAGGAGATGTTGTGCCCGTTTGGTTTAACTTGAGAAAAAAATGATTTTCAAAAGATTCATTTTTATTTAAATTCTTTTGATAAAAAGAGTTTAAAATATATTTTAAACTCTATTTTGAGTAGTTACTAAACACTTCAACATTAAGCACTTAAAAATGTTTTCTAATTTCACCCTTAATCCATTTAGTTTGGATATTTTTGTTCTCATTTCTATAAATAATCCAACGGTTTGAAACTTTGACATCAATGCTTTATACTTGGAATTGAAAGGAAGTCAAACGTTTAATTTTGAATTTAATAGGTTTTGATAGAGATATAACATCAGGCATTTAAGACTTGCTCTTCCAAAGCAAACAACAATTTAATTTATTAATTAATTAATTAAATTTTTTTTTTTTTGAGATTCAATTCAACTTGATTGATAATTTTAACATAACCCGAAGTCTTAGATGACATTACAACAAATACCATTCATTCTTTTTGTCTATATTTGCAATTAATCTTTGAACTTTAACGTTTATTTCTATTTGGTACCTAGACTTTTAAGAGTGTTTAATAAGTCTAAATTTTCAATTTTGTGTCGAATAAATCACTAACAAACTCAAACTTATTAAGGATTAATTGATTTATTAGATATAAGTTTGAATTTGTATCTAAATAAATCCTAAACTAACAATTTTGTGTATGGTAGATCTATGAATTAAAATTTTCACAAACTTGTGGACTAAAATTTTAATGTCAAAAGTTAAAGCCAAAATAGAGTATAGAATAAAGTTATAGTGTAACAAAACAATAAAAAAATTTATGGGAACCAACTCAATAACTTTTTACCACTGTCTCAATTATTCGAAGGAAGAAGTTAGACAAATGTAACCGTAATTAGATTATGGTAAAAAAAAAAAAATGAAGCTTTTCCATTAGAGAATAAAGCATAATATCAGAAGTGAACCTTCCATAATAACTGAGAGAGAAAAAGGGGAAAATGAATGATAACATGAAAGAGGCTAAAGGTGAACCTTTAATTATATGGATAAATATTAAAAGGTCTCCATTATTACTTCTCATAGAAATACACAACTGGCAAGGGGGTTGAGAAAGAATAAAAATAAAAATAAAAAATGGAAACTTTATGTAACATGAAAGATATATAAAAGGAAATGGTGGATCTGATTGTGGTTTCATCTGAAAATCCTTTGGCACGAAGACTTGTTTAACTCATCACCTAACTAGGAAAAAACGACATAGCAACAACACAGAGAGCTTATTCATCCATTAAACCCATTTGGTTTTTCTCTTTATAAGGCTGAGTCGCATGGCCATCGTTCTCACCCATCATCTTCATTTCTCAATATCAAAATAACTCAGAAACACAAAAGGAAAGAAAAAATACCAATGGAGTCTTGGTGGGTTCGATTTTTTGTTTTGTTGGCATTTTGCTGCCTTCTTCCTGGTTTAGCAGAGTCCACAGTTCGCCATTACAAATTCAATGTGAGTTCTTCAACTTTCTCTATAAATATGTTTGTACAACATTTTTATTAAAGAAAAAGGAAAAAAAAAAAAAAAAAAAACAATGGATTCCCAATGCGCCATTGAATATCGGTTTTGGGTAATAGTAGGATTTTGTTGTCCCGTAGCTAGCTTTCCTTTCTTTAGAAAGAGAACTTTTGAATGACCTATTATTCTGTTATGGCTTGGACCACCCAATCCACCTTTGGTTTGGTTTGATTGTGATGAGTGATATTGAGCCATATTGGGTGGCAGGTGGTGTTGAGGAAAGCAACCAGACTTTGCTCAAGCAAGCCTATTGTAACCGTCAATGGACAGTTCCCTGGTCCAACCATTTACGCTAGGGAGGGCGACACCGTGCTTGTCAAAGTTGTCAACCATGTCAAATATAACCTTTCCATTCACTGGTAAATCCCCACAAAATTAAATTCTATGTAACTTTAAGGTGTTTCAAAACTTACAATCTTATGAGTATACGACATGGTGGCAGGCATGGAATCAGGCAACTCCGAACAGGCTGGGCTGATGGTCCGGCATACATTACACAATGTCCAATCCAGCCAGGGCAAAGCTATGTGTACAACTTCACCATCACCAGCCAAAGAGGCACACTCTTCTGGCATGCTCATATTCTCTGGCTGAGAGCCACTGTCCACGGTGCCATCGTCATCTTGCCAAAGCTCGGTGTGCCTTACCCATTCCCTACACCCAACAAAGAAACTGTCCTTGTGCTTGGTATGAGCCTCAAAAGTTCACTAATTCTCCTTTCCCTCTTTTCCCCTCTACAAAGTGGAGATGAATTTGACTTGCTTCTGTGATTAAATGGTGATTTGCATTGTATAGCTGAGTGGTGGAAATCGGACACCGAAGCTGTGATCAACGAAGCTCTTAAGTCAGGATTAGCACCAAATGTCTCTGATGCTCACACCATCAACGGCCTTCCTGGATCCATATCAAACTGCCCTTCACAAAGTAATTCAATTAAAAAATCTAACCTTTTGGGAAGCAATAAAAACTTTAAACTGTTCTAATGGGTCGTCTAACTTTCTTCTTTTTGCTAATTAGGAGGCTTTACATTGCCTGTTCAAAGAGGGAAAACCTATTTACTACGCATAATCAATGCTGCACTGAATGAAGAATTGTTTTTCAAAGTCGCAGGCCACAAGTTAACAGTTGTAGAAGTCGACGCCACGTATGTCAAACCATTCAAAACAGACACAATTCTAATTGCTCCTGGCCAGACCACCAACGTCCTCTTAACAGCCGATCAAAACTCTGGTAAATACATGGTAGCTGTCTCACCATTCATGGATGCTCCAGTCGCAGTCGATAACAAGACCGCCACTGCCACCGTGCACTACTCCGGTACATTGGCCACATCCCTCACAACCAGCACAAACCCCCCTCCCCAAAACGCAACCCAAATTGCCAACACCTTCACAAACTCCCTCAGAAGCTTGAACTCCAAAAAGTACCCTGCCAATGTCCCATTGACAATCGACCACCACCTCTTCTTCACCGTTGGGCTTGGAATTAACCCATGTCCCACTTGCAAGGCCGCCAATGGAAGCAGAGTAGTAGCCAGTATCAACAATGTAACTTTTGTAATGCCCACCACCGCTATCCTACAAGCACATTTCTTCAAAACCAGAGGCGTTTTCACCACAGATTTTCCAGGAAACCCCCCTCACAAATTCAACTATTCAGGGCCCGGACCTAGCAATTTGCAGACTACAAGTGGAACTAAGCTCTACAAATTACAATACAACTCAACAGTGGAATTAGTTCTACAAGATACAGGCATCATAACCCCAGAGAACCACCCCATTCATCTCCACGGATTCAATTTCTTCGAAGTCGGGCGAGGGATTGGCAATTTCAACCCTAAAACCGACCCTAAGAAATTCAATCTCGTGGATCCTGTAGAGAGGAACACAATCGGAGTTCCATCCGGTGGATGGACAGCGATAAGATTTCGTGCAGACAATCCAGGTAAAATGATTCGATTCCTCTTTCGATTATTTGTTCAAAATCTTAATCCATTGAAATGAAATTACACGAATCAAATTGGAAAAACAAAACAGAAATTGAAAAACGAGTTATGATTTTACCTTTCAGGAGTGTGGTTTATGCATTGCCATTTGGAAATTCATACGACTTGGGGATTGAAGATGGCGTTCTTGGTAGAAAATGGCAAAGGCCCCAAACAATCGCTTCTGCCGCCGCCGAGCGACCTTCCAAAATGTTAATCCACAGGAAACTAATAAAACGAATTGAAATTTTGTTTTTATACACAATTATGTAAAAATTGAGCCTTTTATATTATATATATTATATACTATACTATATGGAAATAAATCCATATCATGATTGTATCAAAATTTTCAACTTTATGTTTCTTTATTTTATTAATGGAATTTTCTTTTTGTTGTATTGTTCTGCATTTGTTTTTCTTGGGAAAGTAATCCAATTATATATTAATCATTCTATTCTTTATGAGGAAGATTTTCATCATGAATAAATGCTTATAAAATAATTGAGGTACTTGTTGATACATTACATCTCTAACCTCTTGTGACATGCCTCCTCCAAATATGAACTATACTAATAATATTCTTGATTTTGAGGTTAAATAAGAAAATTAATTAACATTTATATTTTAGATTTAATTTTAATTTTGGCCCTATAAATTGAGATGTTTTTAATTAAATCTCTATAATATGAGCTTGTTTTCAATATAAAAATAATAAAGTAATGATATAGTTGATTTTAACGCATAAAAATGAAATAGAAAAATTATAGGTAGAGATGTTCTACGGATGGGGCTAGGGATGACTTCCCCATCCCATTATGCTCCTTATTTCATTTTCCATCATTTTGAATTTTTTCTTTTAATTTTGCAATTATCATGTTCCCACAAAGAATTATCTTCAATATTTTTTCTTTTTAAAAAATTCAATTAAACTACTCAAATTTTATCAACAAATTTGAATCCTACCTGTTTGGTGTGCATTTAGTTCCTAATGTTTCAACTCATGTTGCCACATCACCAAGTCAATGTTATGTTTAAATTTAATAGATTTATCATTAGAGTGACCTTTTAAATCTATTCTTGAAAACTTTGTAACTAAAATGACTCATTTGAAATATTAGGGACCATATACATACATCCTTAAAACTCAAGACCAAAAGGATACTTTTCCCAAAATAAAAAAAACAAATACTTACCAAAAGAGTTATAATTAATCAATCCAACTAAATATATTCTATTAGAAATGTTCTGTTTAAATTATAATGAAAATGATTTTCTCAAAGTTGAAACCCACCCTGCCAATCAATCACTATAGAAAATAAATTATTGGTAATATATATATATATATATATATATATATATATATATATATATATTAGTTCAGACTTCAAATTGAGCATTGACAGTTCAGAACAGGTGAGATAATTATTTCTTAATCACATGTTTCCAATTTTTTAAGGGAAAAAGAATTGTTTGATTGGTCCCTACAACAAAGACATGGATAGGTGTCAAAATACAAAAAGGCCAAGGAAAGAAGAATTAGAAATAATTTTTTTTTCAAACAAAAAATATAAATAAACAAATGAATAAAATAATTAATTAAAAAATTGTACTATCACAAGCAGTTGTACTTGTTGGTTGTTATTTCTGCTGATGACAAAGACCTTGAAATGATCCTTATTTTTGTTTTTCTTGTTTTTTTGTTTTTTTTTTTTTTTGTTTAAAGTAAAGACTTTGGAGTTTGGACCCATATATTTGAATTTTGTAACCAATTTCATTTTCAATGACTACATTTACTAATGATTTTAGCATTAATTCATTAGTACTAAAAAAACTTAAGAAAAAAAACATTAATTCAATTTTCAATATTAATAATTGTATTAGTTGAGTTTCTAATCATAACTACTGTCAAACATATTTTCCTAAAGTTTTGTGAGGTGTTTATAGGAGAATTTTAGCATTTTTTTTTAAAAGTTCACGTTAATTTAAATATAAATATTTTCAATTATGTTGATTTGTAAACTCTAGTCTACTACGAATATTGAGGTTAGAGTATAGTAATATTAAACTAAACCTAAATGTACCATTTAAGTCCAATCTCTATTTGCTTATCTAAGTATGAGGTCCTACTTATTGTAAAAAACTTATTAATGATTAATCTAATCTAATAATAAATAAAAGCGGGAATATACATTTTTGTTCTTAAGCATTAGGTTTAGTTTTCTTTTGGTCATTGAGTTTCAAAATATTACACTTTTATCTTAAATTATATTTGGTCCGTAGGTTTTAAAATTATGCGTTTTTACTCTTGAATTTTATGTTTTGTTTTCATTTAGTCCTTAAGTTTCAATGTTTACACTTTTTACATTCATTTTTCACTAATTACCTACTAAGTCCTTGGTATTAATGTTTATTGGATAAAAAAATTAACTAAAAGCTAACACCAAATACCAAAGTAAGCATTAGTAAAAATACAAAAGTAAAAATAAAAAATGGAGACCAAATGAAAATTAAATTAAAAAGTAAAAGCCTAATATTTTGAAGTTAGGTATAAATAGAAATTAAATTCAAAGCTTAAAAAAAAAAAATCAGTAAATAAAAATGAGCCTGATTTGTATATCCCCATCCTTTGCCCTTATCTAGACAAATTTTAATATGGACCAAATGGACGTGCTCTGTTCTTCCACATCTCAAAGTGATTACATTTAATTATTTTTCTCAGCACTAAAGTTGAATTAATTATTTAAATTGGGAAAGTATTACAAGTCTTAATGATTTTTTTTTAACCCTCCATACACCACCTAGCCAATCATAGATTTGTCTTCTTCAAAAGCCTGTCTTTAATTTTCCCATCTCCCCTGAAATTCTCTGTTCCCTTTTTTTTTTTTTTTTTTTCCCCCCCCCCCTCACTTCTTTTCCTTTTCCCCCCTATTTTTCTTTTTTTTTTTTTTTTTTTCCCCCCCCCCCTCACTTCTTTTCCTTTTCCCCCCTATTTTTCTTTTTTTTTTTTTTTTTTTCCCCCCCCCCCTCACTTCTTTTCCTTTTCCCCCCTATTTTTCTTTTTTTTTTTTTTTTTTTCCGATCTCTCTTTCTTACTTTTAGCTCAAATGTCCCTACAAATTCCAAATCCACCAATCATAATTCAACACCCTTCACTCTCTCTTTTCATTATTTGCCTTGTTCTTGTCCCATAGATCTCGATCCCACCGGCAATACCAACCACTGTCATTCCTCTTCTCTGCCACCTATCTCGATCCCACCGGCAAGAATCTTCAAATTTCCAGAATTCTCTTGTTTAATTTCTTTCTGGGGAAACCCATATTCTTATTGATAAGGTTCAATCAAGTTCTTTGGTTAATTATGGAATTTGACTCTGTTCTTCCTCTGTTTCTATTCTTGCGATCTATGAAGTTTTGGACATAATTTGTGTTGAGTTCTTCAAATTCATTGCATTTTCTCAACTGGGTTTTTTTGGGTTTTTCAATTTATTCATTTGCTATGTGTTTGATTTTTGAGTTGTTCTAAAATTGGACTGATGAAACGAGGAATTGGGATTCTGTCTCCGGCCACTTACCTGCGAAATTCCGGCTGTTCCAAGTGGACGCCGGATGAGAACAAACGGTTCGAAAATGCTTTGGCTTTGTTCGACAGAGATACGCCGGACCGGTGGCTGAAAGTCGCCGCGATGATTCCCGGAAAAACCGTCGGCGATGTAGTGAAACAGTACACAGAGTTGGTGGAGGACGTGAGTGATATTGAAGCAGGGCTTATTCCGATTCCGGGGTATCCCGCCCGCAACTCTTTTGTGTTGGAGTGGTCGAATGACGGCGGCGGGTTTTCGCCGATGTACCTCGGCGCCCGGAAGAGAGGCGGCTCCGGTCGGCCTCCCGATCAGGAAAGGAAGAAGGGAGTGCCTTGGACTGAAGAAGAGCACAGGTTTGAAATAAACTGATTTATTTGGTTGCTTAATTTGTGAGAAAATTTGCTCTAAATATAGGCAAATGATATTCAAATGTGGAAATTATTTCAACTTTTTTTTTTTTCACTCCTAATTTTACTTTTTAGATTTCAAATTATAATATTCCTTTCATTTTATTGTATTGAATTATAATCAGATTAATTTTGAATTTCCTTTAATTTCTGAAAATTATGAAACAAGATTATCGTAGTTAGATTTCTTTCCATTGTAATTAATTAAAACAAACATAACAATGTAATGAGAGATAAAATGAGATTAAAGAACTCTCTAAAAAAGATTAAGAAGAAGATAAGAAAGGAGCTATATTAGGAACAAATTTATTCTCCACTCTAAAAATTTTAGAAAAATTAAAATGAAAAAAGAAAAAAGTTTGACTAAAATCTATTAATGTTGATAAGATATGAATCATGACAAGAAAAGTGCTAAATGAAAATTGTGGAGAGGAGAAGATTTAATGCTAGCCCTATATCTAAAGAAAGTACTTTTTTAAGGCAACTTTTGGCTTATTCTGTGGAAAAAGATTAGTTGAATACCAATAAACAAGAGTTTTATGTGATGCCTTTTTAACTAATCAAGTTGTATATATGTATATTTTTTTTATATTTACTTAGTCTAGCTACTTTTATAATTACATTAAAAATATTAGTTTGGTTTAAATTTTTTTAACTCAAATTCTAGCCATTGAAACTCCTTCTTACCAGGGTTAGTTAAGGCTTAATATAAAATAGAAAGTAATTGTCCTGGATGGTTGACTTGCATTGAATGTCTATAATTATGAAAATAGAATACTAAATTTCTATTAGTATAAATTTACTTAAAATTTTATGTAAACTATGCTTGATATGTGAATATCATTCTATGTTTAATGTGTATATGTGAATACAAGTTGGGAAATGTGAGTTCTAGAACGCCAAATATATAAAATTAACAAATGCATGATTATGGTTACAAGTCATTATAGAAGTCAAACTTGAAAATAGATTTTAAAAGTTTTGTAGTATATATAATTTTAGTTTTTTTTTTTTGTTAGTTTTGGTTGGTCTTGAAGTTAAGTATATTGTTGAAAGGACAGACAATTCTTGATGGGTTTGAAGAAGTACGGTAAAGGAGATTGGCGAAACATCTCTCGCAACTTCGTCACAACAAGAACTCCAACACAAGTGGCCAGTCATGCCCAAAAGTACTTCATCAGACAACTCACTGGAGGGAAAGACAAGAGAAGATCAAGCATTCACGATATTACAACTACTCATCTTTTTGATAATCCAATTCAACCCAACCCAGACAAAACTTCCTCATCTTCTTACGTCGGAGTTACAATGGCTCCGCTTTGTGGGATCTCTTCACTTGGACCCAAATTATTACAAGATCAAATCTTTCTTAGAGGAAATTTCCATGGCTGCCAAAATATTGGTCCTTACAGCCCCACTGTTTTTCAAGTGCAAAGGGAGGAGCAATACCAGTGAGGTTTACTATATTGTTAGAATTTGGCTCTTGGATTAGTTTAATTTGCATCCATTATATTTCTTGCAAGTATTAAGTTTGTATATTAATTTGTACCAGATATGAGTGATAGTTTGGTAAATAAAATGAGGGTGAAGTTGGAATGTCAATGTTCATGAATTAATGCAAAAGAACCTTTTTTTTTTTTTTTTAAAGAAATATTTAGTTGTATAAATTTCTTCTTTTTCTTTTAGTGGAAATCTAAAGTTGGCAAGGTGGCAAAGGCTATTGGGAATTCAAACATTCCAATTCCATAAAGCAAGTGCTCCACAAACCTTTGAATGTCAATGTGTAGTTTGTTTGTTTTTTGTTTTGTTTTTGTTTTTTGTTTTTAAAGCAATTAAAGTTTGTTATTCCATTGGAATTGGGGGATCTATGTGTATCTATGTGGCTTTTGGTGGGATTTTAAATAGATTTTTTTTCATTATTTTGTCAATTAAGATCACATTTTATATATTACTTTTAAAATACTTTTATTTATTGACTTTCTTAGATTTTCCCTTTTGAAATCACTTTCTTAATAATAATAAAAAAAGACTATTGCTAAAATTATGGATTTCACAACAGAAAATTACAATGTGTTACTTATTTATTTATTTTTTTGGGACTAATTTGGGCACATTCACCTATGCCTCTTTTCCTAGTGGTCATTTAACCTCAACAACTTAAATGAACTTTCTTTTTCTAAAAAAAAAAAATTGAAAAACAATTGTACTAAAAAAAAAAATTAAAGAATCATTTCAAGTTGGAATTCTTTTAGTCTTCAACATGATGGAGATGCCACAAAAAGAAAGGAAAAAGAGAATGAACATTTTTAATATATTTTTATTGAGGATCTAATTCCCAGAAAATTCATCAAAATAATTGAATTTGCTGCTTTATTAATGCTTCCTTTCCATTTAATTATTCCTTTTTACTTCCATGTGTAAATGTAAAGTAATTTCCTAATGAAATTTGACCAAACTTCTTCGTATGATATTCTCCCACTTCCATTATGATTATGAGGTTTTTTTTTTTTTTTTTTCCCTTAAAAAAATAAATTTCAAATAGGATTAGGAATACCATTTTTTTTTAATATCACTTAAAAACGAATATGTAAAAGCAACCAAGTTTGGGCTGACTATTAATTACACTGAGATTTGCACATGGGCCTGGGCTTGGTGTGTGGAATTTGTTATGTTATATGCATAAAATCAAGTGAGTATCAACTTATGGTTTCTTTTGATATCGAGTTAGTATCACAATAACCAATCATGCTATTATGTCTAAGGCATAATTGAATGTTGTGATACTAGCTCCATGTCAAACGAAATCAAACTTATGTGCAATTAGATGTTTTTTTAGTTGTTTTGGAGGTGTTTAGTGCGTAGTCTTTAAAATTTTCTCTTCATTGAGATTTGTTCACTTGATTTCTTGTTTTTTTAATGTGTTTTATATTTTATTTGTTTTGTGAGTCGTTAACTATGTTTTCTATCTTACCTTCTTTTGATTATGTCTTTATGTCTTTGACCTCTGACTATGAGTTTTTTTTTTCTTTTTTTTTTTAATATACTACTTTTCCTATTAAATAAATAAATAAAACATTAAAGTCCTAAATCATTTAGTTTTTAAAAATTAAACCTATAATTACTACTTCTGCTCATAAGTTACTATGTTTTGTTATCAACTTTTTATTTATGTTTTAAAAACAAAGCTAAGTTTTGAAAATTAAAAAAGTAGCTTTCAAAAACTTGTTTTTCCTTTTAGAATTTGACTAGTAAGTGAAGTGTTTCTTTAATAAATGTTAAAACCATCATTGAAAATTTGGAAGGACACATACGTAGATTTCAAAAACATAAGACTCAAAATAAAATCATTACCAAAAGGGGCCTAAGTGTTCTAGTTGATGAAAGAGATCCGATACTTGAAAAGGAGAGTATTTTATACTTGCTTTTTATTTGGTCTAATAACAACAATTAAGTTTAATCCCCATTTCTTTTTTGTCTCTATTTGGTTTCTTGAACTTAAAAAAAAATGTTTAATACTTTACCTTCAAATTTTTGTCTATTTAGTCCATGAACTTTAATAAGTCCTTAAGGGGTTGTTTGGGGGTGCTGGGTTGAGTACTAAAGTTTGGAGTTAATATATTAGAGTTAGAAAGTATGTGTTTGGGGTTTAAAGTTGTTTCGTTTGGAGTTAGAAAATATTAGAGGGAAGTAGAGAGAAAGAGGGAAAATGTAGTGTACATTCAATAAGGAACGCTACTGAAGTTTGTGGAGTTGAATTATTTAACACCAACTTAAAAAGTTGATGGATAAACACCTCTTAACAGATCTATGAACTTTAAGGTTTGTGTCTATGTTGGGAACGCGATCAAAATCCCACATTAGCTAGATAAAGGGATGATCATAAGTTTATAAGGGAGGACAACTATCATTACAAGCAAAACCATGAGAGTGCGTAGACAATGTGAATATTATCACATACCATTATAAAGATATCCAAAAAAAGCTATTGTTGAAAAACTAAACTAACAATTAAACTTGTACTTTCTTCTATCATCGTTGGTGTATGTTATGTTAAATTATTCAATATTTTTAATTATCTTATGAAAAACAACATATCATCATTTTCATTTAGTGTAGCACTCCTACAAAATGAAATAGAGATAAGAAACATGACAAATGAGTTGAAGAAAATAGTTTAGAGATGAGTGAATGGAAAAAAGGAAGATTTTTGTAAAATCCCACATGCATTGTACGGGAAAAAAAAAAAAAGAGAGTTTCATTATGTTGCTTTAGTTGATGTCCATTGAGATATCACTATCTGCACAACACTCACAACGTGCCCAAACACAATCATTGTATTGTATCCATCTCCCACTCATCATATTCTTTCACAATATCTCACAATTCCAACAACATACAAAGATTTACCACCCTCAAAATTCACTTCATTCACCAATTTTATCCAACAGCTGCTGTGCATCAAAGATATTGATGCTTTTTTAGCATTTATGCAACCCATGGACAAATCAAACACGCAACTCTTCTTATGCTGCACAAATTTGGTCAAGATAGACATACCCAACAAAATTGCATGTCTGGTGTAGTGTACATGTCATACCAACTCTAATACTTAGGTCAACAAATTTAATTAAGTTCAACTTACTTCCATTGAAGATATCATGATCTATTTATTCCATTCTTGACCTAGGGTTTTCAATTTTTCTCATTGAGATGGAGGCGTGCTTGAAACACCTGGATTAGACCATCTCAACCTTGGTCGAGGTAGCCAAAATGGGTTTATGGCCTTTCTTGCATGCATGGCTTCTCCACTCTCTAGGACCCTCTAGGTATATGTTTTCAATTGGGCCTAGGGCTAGGTTGTTAGTCAGATTGGGTTTGAGCCTCTAACCTTCTCTTGGTCATTGACATATCTTATTAGGTTTAATTTCACCTGTAACATAAGTTTGCATCAAATAACATGAGATTTCATTTCAAAACCAATTTGTAATAAGAAGAGTAGCTCATGCATCTTATAAATATTATTATAAGATCCCTTAATTTTTTCAATGTAGAATCCTCAACATGCCTCTCAAGATGGTGATTCTTTAAGTTCACCATTCTTGGATTGAATTCTAATTTTTGTTTTTGGATCGAATTGTTAGATGATATGACATTAAATTTGCCTCCACAAGTGAGAAAGAGTGGTGGGTGTGTTTGGAATGCATTTTCAAGTGTTTAGTTTATTTCTTTTTTTAAAAAAAGTCATTTTGAAAAATATTGGAGTGTTTGGCAACCACTCAAAATAGATTTTTAGGTGTATTTAAATTTTTTATTTTTATTTTTATCAAGAGTTTAAATAAAAATGAGTTTTTTGAAAAACAATTTTTTCTCAAGTCAATCCAAATGACCTTTAATATTAATTTTATATTTACTCATTAGCTTAAAATTTTGCAAAGGCTCTCGATAACATATTAGATAACATGAGTTTCATCCCAAAACCATTATACCAATGAGAAGAGTGATTGTGAAGTCCCTTAAATTTTTCTAATAAATTTTTTTTTCAAACTCAAGAATAATATATGGTTCGAGATTGAAGGTTGGAATTTCTATATTCCTTACTAAAAAGAAGAACAAACATTTAAAGAATTTGTTTAAAAAACGAGTTACGTTAGAAGGTAAAACTTAACCAAAATTTGAAGTAGTAAGTGTAGATGGTGTTGGTGGGGGAGAGGGAAGGCTTTTGCGTTTAAATGACCTTTTACATTCAACAAAACCTTATCCGATATAATGCTATAAATGGTAGGGAAGAAAGGACAAAAGCTTTCCTTTTGTCGTAACCAAAACCAAATCTTAATTGAAATAATACACAACTTTTTTCCATTCTTTTATAATAATAATAATAATAATAATAATAATAATAATTTTTTTTTTTTTTTTTTAAAAAAATTCACTTACTTTTTGTGGTTTTTTCTCCTTATCCCCATCTCTTATTGTCGGGTTCTTTTTTATACTTCTTCTTCACTTCCTCCATGGCTACATATTTCTTCCTTTTCAGAGTTCATATGTATAAAAAATAAATGATGAAATGGGTTTTTCCTTAGCTAGCTCTTAGCTGCTTCAAGTTGTCACCTTTTGATTGCAGCTGTCTTCTTTTAGGCCAGTTCATTCACTCTCTCAATAATGCTCCCATTCCAAACCCATCACAGAAGAGAAATAGCTGTGGGAATATTCCAACTTAATATATACAATAAATCTTTAATTTTTATTCCTTATACTCATCTCTTACCTTTACTTTAGTTTATTCTACTCCATCCCTATATACTCTCACAATGTTTAATTTGCTCCTATACTTCATTAATTAGTCTTCGTATTTCAAGATATATATATATTTTTTAATTATTGGAAATCCTAGTTTTGCTCCCTTACACCTTGGGGCACCTTCACCCGCTCACCCCAAGACCCAAACCCATTAGACATCAAGGATTTTTTGTATAGCTTAATCGAATCAAGACGATTGTCCTTGTAATCGTGATATGAATGATATCACATAAAACCAGTAAATACACACCCTCGCATAAAAGATTTGATATAAGCCCAACAAATTCATGTCATCTTATTAAGTCAACAATCTATTCACTCTAGTGTCTGAGTTTCAGTATTTGTCTCCCAAGATAAATAGATTATCTATATCTTATGACAGCAGCATGGACCTCATCCGCAAGATCTAGCAAACTTTATTTTTTGAGGTAAACTAAGCTTCAACAAGTTTTTGAGATAGGAGAAGATTAAAGTTTTTTTTTAAAAAAAAAGTTATGGAAGAAAATGCTGATAGGAAATTAAAAATCTAATTTCTAAAAGAAGAAATATATTTATAGACTAATTCATGATCATTCAAATAAACATAAATTGGTTAATATTTGAAAAGAGATACATCTATGCATGATACAATGCAACTTATGAAGTTGAAATGAAGCAACTCTACATAAAGAGTCTATCACATACCCTTTATTCCAACAATAATTTTTAAAAAAGTGATGAATTTGATCCTTATTTGCAAAATTTTATGAACCCTCTATAATATATGCGTACTTTTTAAGAAACTTATTGAGTGAAGTGCAGCCCTAAAATTAAGTTAAAAAAAAAAAAAATGAAATGGTGATTCCTGAAAAGAGCATATATCACAATAGATATTTTGAAAGCATGTGAACCAAAATTAAAAGTATAAATAAGAAATAGATACATATACACATCTATATCATTATTCTATATCATTATTGAATGAAAAAGGGTAATAATTAAAAAAAATAAATGAAAAAGGGTAATAATTAAAAAAAATAAAGTAAAAATAGAAAAGATATGTGATGAATATAATTGTGATATTTCCCTGTCTAATTGTTTGTCCAATGTATATGGTGAAGGTAACAAGATTGGACCCAAAATATATGTGAGTGTCATGTAAAAAGAAGATTTTAATGCAAATCCAACCACGTTAGTTCATGCACTAAATAGTAAATATATATGTCTAGAAAGAAAAGAAAATAAAAATTAAAAAAAAGAAATTAATTGTTTGTGTACTGCAAATTTCGATTTATGTCAGGTTGTTGGTCGTCAAAGTGTGGCGACACAGCCACCTTTGTCTCTAAATTCCCAACCCAAATTTAAACCTTCATTACACACATTAACTTAATTACAAAACAAATTAATGCACAAAATGCAAGTCTAATTAAGCACTTTCATTTTCATCAATATTTCTTTTCTTTTCTTTTTTTTCAATGGTTTTTTTTTTCTTTGTTTCCTTATTCATGGATGTACTTGATGGCCCCTTCAAACGACAACTGAAAGTTAATATCAGTCCCCCAATGAGTTGCATTTGCAAAACGACAGCCAACCACAAAGTAAGGAAATCCACAAGATTTGTTAATAAATTACCAACATATGAATATATCAATAATAAAAACTTATTATTAAATATACCATGACTTATCCACTTTTTAGTGTTTTTATAGAGGGGGTGATTGAGACATTATATCTTATTTAAATATCCTATGCTAATACTATGAGTAAATGATTAAATATACTGTAAGACCATCCAAAACAATCTTGAAATAGGAATATTGAAAGAAATATCATAAAAGAAAGAAGCGAAGTAGAGTAATTGGTCACACTCATCATACTCACATCTTTAAAAACTATTTTGAAATTAGTATCTTTAAAAACTATTTTGAAATTTTGAATATGAGAGCTCGAATTGCTTGATCAACCATATTATTATTATTATTATATTTTTTTTTTGCTATAGATAATTATGATGATGTGAAACCCAATTATATATGGATTTATGATAACCTCTATGGGAAGATATGTGTTACTAGTGATCTAACATGACATATAAAAAATTATGGTAATTTTTAAATATAGAAAAATGAGTCAAAATATTTATCTATCATTGTCTATTATAGGGATGAATCAATGTTTATCGTTGTCTATCACGAATAGACGGTAACATTTTGCTATATTTATAAATATTGAATTTTCACCTGTTTAGTCATTTAAAATAATTACTCAAAAAATTCAGGTTAAGAAGTGTTAAAGAAAAAATATTAAAACAAGTTAAATTTATGATACCCATTGAATTTGAAAGATGATATAATCCAAAAGAATTTGAAAGATGATATAATCCAAAAGATATGATGTAAATTGTAATAATCTATTAATATAAAGAAACGGATGTTTTTGAAACTTTGATAACTTCTACGTTTGTTGACTCAAACATAACAATCAAATTATGGTAAAAAAATTCTTTAATTATACAAGATTTTAAAACAATTATGACGAGAAAGAGAAAAAAAAAAAACAGAAAAAAAAAAAGAAAAATAAACAACTGTTCTGCTCATTATTATGGATCTCCTATGCGGATCTGGCCATTATTTAGCTATTCATTTAAAAAAAAAAAAAAAAAATAAACAACTGTTCTGCTCATTATTATGGATCTCCTATGCGGATCTGGCCATTATTTAGCTATTCATTTAAAAAAAAAAAAAAAAAATCACGTACTTACAAAATAATAATTAAATTGCAAATTTGATCAGAAAATTACAACTAAGTTTATATAGAAAAATTATTTTAAATAATAAAATTGTTAAAAATATTTAAATAACCATAATAAATTACGATAAACTTGCAATTTATCGCGATTTATTGCAAATAGACAATAATTTTTTTTCTAATATTTCTATTTTTGAGAATTTTAGGTACTATATGTTTATTAGATATTTTTTTCTTTCTAAAATCATAAAGATTAACTTTTAATTTTTAAAATTATATAGATTAAATTTTGACTTTCGCGGAATTATACCCGACTAGATCTATAATATAAACAATATTTTTAAAATAAGAAAAAAAAAAACCTTAATTTTCCCATTTCATAAGAAGGATATGGCAAAGAGATGAGATGAGATTCTGATTGTGATTCTGAATCAGATTCAGATCAGACACAACCTGGTTTTTTTTTTTTTTTTTTTTTTTTTTTTAAACGTTTTTCTGTTGCCTTTTTTATGAAATTCACGTGGGTGTTCTACTTCTTAGGCCTAAAAATCTTTCTTCTCCTTTATCATCATTTTCCTGGAAAATTATTGTTCGTACTCATTTGCAGACAATTTGAAAAATGTTTAGTAGGTTATTTTTCAAAGTTTAGTTGGTGTTTTAAAAGTGGTTAGAATTACACGATCCAAATATAAGAAGATCTCACCATTTTTAACAGATGCATAAATTTTTCATCTCACTCTGAATGTTGAAGTCTATAAAATTCAAACAAGTATTCAGCAAAAAAAAATGATCAACTCAAAAATAGTAAGCCTAAGAGAATGAGAGATGTTGATACCAAAAAATGGATCAATCGTAAATATGTTTTTTCGAGAGAGATTTGTCTGAGTACCTATAGGACATAAGCAAATGAATACTAGTTTGGTGTCTAGCCACACACACTTCAATGCTCAAGTCAGTTTTGTGTTTTTTGAGTAACTAGGCAATAGGAAAATAATAGGGTATTTAGGCATGTCGACCAATAGTCTCGGTCGCTTTTATAAGGTAGTAAAATGTAGCCGATGTTAAGGATTATAATGCCTCTCTTTAATAATTGAAATTGTAGAGTTAATTATTTGAGTGGTTACATAATTATTACTGTAACTAATGCACCACTCAAATTCTCAACGTCTTTTCAAAGGCATGTTTGTTACGTTATGAATATATGGACGGCTTCGGCTTAAATCGCTCAATCAAGCTCTCTTAAACTCCTCTAGGCTTCATGGATTTTACATTCTCTCCTAGGCTCCTTTAAACTTAGGCTTTTTTGAGCTCTCTTAGGTGTCTTATGCCTAGGTCCTCTTAAGTTCTCCTAAGCTAAGATCTTCTAGGCTGCTCTAGGCTTAGGCTTCTCATGGCTAAGCTTCTTTAGATTTTCCTAAGCTAAGCTCTCCTCGTGCGTCCCTTTGAGCTCTTGCTAAGTCCTCTTAGACTCTCTCATGGATCCTATTGAGCTCTCTCCTAGGCTCTTATGAGCTCACCTCATTGGTACCACTAAGCTTTCTTTCAACTCTCCTAGGATCCCTTTGGATTATCTTAAAAAAATAAATGTTTTAAAAAAATTTATTTTCATTTAAACACTTTTGATAAGAAGTGATTAAAATAAAGACACCAATGGCTTTCAAAATTCATTTTGAGTGGTTACCAAGCACTTGTAATTTTTTCAAAATGGCTTATTTTTTAAATTAACCACTTGAAAAGCAATTTCAAATACATCTTTAGGTTCTCTCATGAATTCTCTTGAGCTCTCTTCTAGGCTTCTAGCTCCACTGAACTTACCTCTTGGGTTCCACTGAGTTTTCCAAGCTTTCTTAGGTTCTCCCACGACTCCTATTGAACTCTTTCCTAGGCTCATATGAGCTCATCTCATGGGTCTCGCTGAGCTGTATTTCAGCTCTTTTAGGCTCTCTCATGAATTCTCTTGAGCCCTCTTCTAAGCTCCTAACTCCATTGACCTTACCCCATGGGTCTCTCTCTCAAGCTTTCCCGTGAGTCCTCTAGCTTTCTTAGACTCCCCTCATGAGTCCTTCTCTCTCGCTCTCCCATAAGTCCTCTAGTCTTCTTAAGCTCTCCTTGTGGGTCTCTCTCTCAAGCCTCTTGCTCAAACTCTCCCATGGGTCTTTCGCTGAGGCTTTCTCATGAGTCCTCCAAACTCTTCTCATGTGTCCCACAGACAGGCTAAATTTACCCATAACAAAAAGACATTATCTTAATACTGCATATTTAGAATCTACAATTAAAAGATGGAAATATATACCTCACAATTTTTTAAAAAAAACAAATAGATTACTCCTCGTATTGTTAGTTTAGTTTTAAAATGAAATTCTATGACTTTCTTAAAAACTATACAATAAATTCATAAATTTATAATTTTGTGTTTAATAAGCCTCTAATTTATTCAATAACTCAAAAGACACACTAACGAACTCTAAGTCATCGATGGATTAAATATAAAATTAAAAGGTCATACATCCAAGATTTATTAGAAAATGCTAAATTGGTGGAATATTTAATTAAAAGAAATTTAGAAATTTATACAAAATATAAAAAAAAAATTGAAACATACTAAACAACTAATAAAGTGTATATATACTAAACTTATAATTAAATAAAAAAATAATTTCCAATTTCCATGAACACTATTATGGAGGCTTTGAGCTTGAACCTTCCTTTGTCTTGTCCAACCAACAGTACCTCCCACCATTTTCATCATTATTTTGGATCTTTGTTCTAAACATGTACAACTGAACTTGTAGCACTCATCTTCAGAAAACAGAGAATGATATCATTTTTTAATATATTGAATTTCCATTTTTTCATATTAAAAAAAAGTTATTGTTATGATTTCTGTTCATAACATATTCTCTATTGATCAATAGAAGAAATAAGTTGAAACAAATTACAAATAATTGAGATTCTTGATTCCCACACTCATATTATTCTTATTATTGTTATTATTTTGAAGGGCCAAAGGATTCCCACTGATTAAGGTTTAAATTAAAATATACTCAGATTCATGCACCATATGGCATATTATTAGGCATATTATTCAAATAATTAAGTTGTTAATTAATTAATTAGCATCTTTCTTTCATTAATTAATTCACCAGAAGAAAGGGAGAAAAAGAGGGGGGAGTTATTGGTGGGAGTGTTAGCTGATCTCCATTTTTTTGTGTGGAAAAAACTATGAATTAATTAATAATTACACATTTTTTTTAGTTATATATTTAATTATGATAATTTTGAATGAGAGATATATATAAAAACTCAAAAAGGGTCTCCTCTTTTGAATTTGTGGAGGGATTTGAATTAGCATTTTCCCTCTCCCATTATGTTTTGTCTCCCCTTATTTTTATATATCCAAACTCAAAATGCCAAACAATATAACAATTACATAATGGAAACCCAACTTTGAGGAAAAAAACTCGTCACTTTGTAATCTCTTTTATGGCTTTATATATTGATGGTAAGTCACCAAATCAAATAATGTGCCCCCATATCTACAAAATAATCTCTTCACAATTATTCATTAATTATTACTTTATAAATTATTCATTTTTTTAAATTTTTTTTTAAAAAATAATAATAATAGAAACATATTGCATCACACTAACATGTTTACCTCCATCATCCTATTCTTTCATACTCTAATTTTTGTTTAGTTGGCATAAAATAGTTTTATAGTCATTTTATTTGTCACAATAATCGATTTCATTATTAGGAATAAAAATAAAGTTCATTTATAGTATAGATCTAATAATTATGGGCATATCTCTTAATGATTATCGAAGATAATAGGTATTCGTTACTAATTTAAGTATTGAGTAATAAAGTGAGTAATCTCTTCTATTTTTCTCTCATTCTGATTGAATTCATAATGACGAAATAATAAAATAAAAGATGAATAAATGGAGCAAAATGATTCAAACGTACAATCTGGGTAGTGATACTTGAATCATTTAAACCATGTTCAAGTCGGCAAGATCAGTTGAACGGCAACGGGAGGACAAGAAGTAAGGGGAGCGAGGCGGGACCGGGGATGTTAAAAGTAAATAAGGTGAAGAGAGGCAAGAGACAAGGGATGTGTTGTTTGGTTTAGGTGCATGAACAAGAACATTAAAGGGAGGTGTAGTGATGTTTTTGAATTGTGTCATTTCAATGTAGGGCTCTATGCCTCTGGGTTTTATTCAATCCCAACCAATTTTCTCCTCCCATGGGCTCACCTTAGGCCCAGCCTTCTCACCCTCCCTTTCCCCTTTGTTTTATTATCCCCCACTAAACGCTTTCCATTTTTTAATAAAATAATCAAACTATTTCTCTCCCAAATATATATATATATATATATATATATATATATATATGTAAAGGGAGGTTAAAGTATCATTTTGGTTCTTATATTTTGAAGTATGTTCAATTTTAGTCTTTATACTTTCAATTGTCCAATTTTAGTTTTATACTTTGAATCAATCTTAAATTTAGTCCCCTAATGCTAGTTTGTTGATTTTTTTGAAAGGTTTTGTTATTTATTAGCATGTTCATTACAAATTTTGAAAATATATTCACATATTATATTTCTTTGCATGAAATTAAAATTATTATTATTGTTTAACTAATTTCGGTAAAAAATTGACTTTGAGGGACTACATTTAAGATTTATTGAAAGTATGGGTCTAAAATTGGGCAATTAAAAATATATGGACTAAAATTGAATAAAGTTCAAAGTATAGGGACCAAAATAGTAGTTTGACTTCATATATATACATATATAAGGTCATGTACCTATTATATATATATTTTTTAAGGTTGAAAGATCATTACCTTGATAAAGGGTTAAGAGGTCATAGGTTCAACCCCCATGTTGGCCACTTGTCTAAAATTTAATATCCTATAGGTTTTTTCCATACCCAAATATTGTATGGTTAGCCAAATTGGCCCAGACACTCACAAATAAAAAAATAAAAAAAAAAAAAAAAACAAAAAAAACCTAGTAAACATAGACCTAAACTCTTGTAATCTAACCTAATTAATTGTTTTTACTATCCACAAAACTCTTCATTTTGATTTTTCTTCTTGAAAAAAAGTTTAAAGTATTTACAAATCTAATGTAATGATAAACTAGTATATATGACCTATATTAAAAATCATATATTTGAATTTTCAGCTTCTTCACATTAGTAAACTTTAAAAAAGAAAAATTGTAACGTCCAAGTTGAGAAAAAATACATAAATAAATCAAGATCACATCTGAATGAGAGAGTTCCTAAAAATATAAAATGATGTTTAATTAAAGTCTTAAAAAATTAATAACTACTACATATACCAAAAAGTGCATCATTACTTTTCGGTGACTACAAGAACTTCCGAAGTTAAGCATGCTTTTAATTTGGAGCAATTCTATAGTAGGACACCTAATTTACTAGAAATAGTCTTCACTTTTAAAAGTAATTAAAAATAAATAATAATGACTTGCTAGATCTCCGTGGCCTAAAATATAAAGAAGCAATTAGATAGGTCTCGGAAGCATGGCCTAAAATATAAAGAAGCAATTAGATAGGTCTCGGAAGCACTAGGCCATTAATATATAGTAATGGGAAAGGCAAAGAGAAGTGAACCACAAACACCATCATTATGGCTGCTTTCTTGACGTTTATAAGTATGTTCACATTTTTTTCTTTTTTTTTTTTTTGTTTTTTTAGCATCCGTCGTTTGTAAAGGCCAAAGGGTTAATAATGATTACAGTGTTATTTTAAATAAAAGAGGATAAAGGCAATGGAAAATAAACTCAACGATGTCCACGTTTAAAATTAATTAAGTTTCTTGATGTTAGTCAAAACTTTTAGGTGCTTCTAGTTAAAACCCATTCAGCCGCCACTCACCTTTTATAATATATGCTAACACCAACAATGCCAAAAACCATATACTTCTGTGTACCCTCCACTCAAACTTTGTATCCGATCAATTTCAACCTAAACCAAATATGCCAAAACTTAGAGAAAGAGTGGGAATATTAACAAGTCCAATCCCAACTAATCTTTATTTTTTCAATTCTCCATTTTATTCTTATTAAAGAATACTTTAATTTTTAGTGAAATTCAAAAACATTAAAAAAAAAAAAAAAAAAAAAAAAAAAATTTTTTAAAA
>QLSR01000645.1:2558178-2589166 GCA_031780015.1 Citrullus colocynthis
AAAAAAAAAAAAAAAAAAAAAAAAAAAAAAAAAACAAATTTTTGAAAACTACTAGAAATTGGATACTAAAATGTATTAATTTGTGGTTAGAAATAGTGTTTATACACTTAATTTTCAAACACCAAAAATTAAAAATTAAATTCTCGTTTGGAAATCATTTAATTTTTTGTTTTTGAAAATTAAGTTTATTGCCTCTCAATTCCATACAATGTTTTACATCTTTTTTAAGTAAAAAAGTTGAACTCTTAGAAAATTTCCAAAAACAAAAATAAGTTCTTAAAAATTAAGCCCCCGTTTGGTAATTATTTAGTTTTAAATTTTTTATTTTTGAATATTAAGCCTATAAACGTCACATCCATCCATTAATTTCTATATTTTGTTGTCTACATTTTAGGATCAATGTTTTCAAAATCAAAGCTAAGTTTTGAAAACTAATAAAATTTGTTTTTAAAAAAATTTTTTTGGTTTTAGAAATTAGCTAAGAATTCAAACGTTTACCCAAGAAATATTATTAATTAAAGAAAAAAAAAACATAAGTAAGAAGCTGTGAGAAAACAAGTGTAATATTCAAAAACCAAACAGTCGCTAAATTGGGCTTACTTTTTTTAGGTTCAAATCTTGATTTAGTTTTTTTTTTGAAACACTAGTAAACAAATAAAATAACAAAACAAGAAATTTAGGAATAAAAATGGCCTGGTAGACTTAGGCTCCATTTGGTAATCATTTCATTTTTTATTTTTGTTTTTAAAAATTTAACCTATTTCCTCCCCATTTCTTACATTGATTTGTATCTCTCTTAAGTACAATAGTTGAATTCTTTGTCAAACTCCAAAAATAAAAGCAAATTCTTAAGAGCTATTTTTTCAATTTTTAAATTTTTGTTTAATTTTTTAAACTATTAGTAAAAAATAGATAACAAATGAATAAATTTGAATTTAAAAATAGATCTACAGGCTTCATTTAAAAAAAACAAATACAAATAACGAAATTATTATAAAATAGAACCTTACTTTTTAAAAATTTAAAATTAAATAATGGCTGAACAGAATCGGGTCTATACCTTTATCCAACGAAGCTATAAATTTTGGTTTTCAACTCCTAATAAGTTTTGTTCATTGGAATCATTTGAAAAAAATAATAATAATAAAAAGATAAAAAATAAAATTTTCTCTCTTTTTGTCTTGAAGTTACAAAGAGAAATTAGTGGGGAAAAAATTAGCAAGAGACAAAGTATGTAGATAAAGAGAGATTATGGTACGAAATTGCTTAAAAGCTGCTAAAAACAAAGCAAAACAAGAATAAATGTGTGTACTTACGAATTAGAGTGGGAAAAAAATGTAAATATTTAGAGAGGTATGATTCTAATAAATAAAAAAGAAAAAGAATAATTTAGCCCTCAATTTTCAATTTACAAATAATTGAACCATTAAAATCTTTTAAAATGAATCATTTTAGCGAGAATAAATTTAAACATTTTTACATATATTTTATTATTTTTAATGTTGGTATGACATTTTAAATTAAAAATAATTACAAAAGGAAAAGTGAGAAGCAGTAGAAGAGATATGACATTCTTTTTATTTTTAATCTAAAATGTCAACATTTAAAAATTTTATAAAAAAAACTCGGATAAATTGTAAACATATTCTTATAAATTTGGAGACTAAAATTTTACCTTTTAAAATTTAAGAAATCAAATATACTTAAAATATAAAAAAATAATAATTATAAATTAAAATATTTATAAATATAACAAAAGTTTTAGTATTTATAATTTTGTTATTTAAAATAATTTTTTAATAATACAAATGTTTTGTATAAAATGGATGTCATATCATTATCATACTGGCGATTTAAACGGACGAGAATTTTCCATCTTAAAATTTTTCACTAATGATTACTGTTTATTAGATTACACAATACACACACCCAATCATATTTGATAACTTTAATCATTAAGAGCTTATCTTTCTTTTAAATACAAATTACACTAATTAAATTAATTAAGTGCCTTTTAACATACGGCGTGAGAAATTTTGTCTTGAGCACATATGTACAAAAACAATACGTAAGCATAATCTTTTTGCAACTTAATTAAAAGATTTTGTTAAAGATTATTGATGAAAGAATTTCTTCATTTCTTTTTCCCCAATAGCAAGTTGGACAAAAAAATCAAATGTAAATGTTACTAATATGATCCTTAAAATTGATAATAGAGTTTTGTTTATTTAGGTTGAGTTTAGGATAAGTTTTGGATAAATTAAAATAATGTTTAGTTAGATAATAATAAATAAATAAATAATCATTTTAAAAGAATGCTTGAAATCTGTTGGGGAGAAATATTTAATTGGTATTTCTTTGAAAAAATGGTTAATAAAGTATAGCTTCAACTTAAAAGGTTAGTCTCAAACTCATCCTTAGTCTTTAAACTTCTACATAACAATAATTGTTAACTAAATTATGCTTCATGGAGTATTTTCTAGATGCTTCAATTGTCAATTTTTAGAATTAGCAACAATAATTTTCATTCATTTTGTCTAAAGTTGTCAAAATTTTATTATATACAAAAATAAAAAGTTAAAAGATAGTAATTAATTTATTTTTAATTGCAAAAATTACTATACAAAAAGTTTTACAAGGAAGAATCCAAATCTCTAACCTCAAAGTTGAAATCGCATACTTTTTTTCAATTGTTTTAGCTTATTTACATTCAAAACTTTCAAACTATAAAATTGTTATAATTAACCTAATAGTTTTATTAAACAACAATTAAAAACTTGTATTCTTGTTTGTATTGAGTCGTCATCTTGATTTAACAAAATAGAAAATTGTGTACTTATTAACGGTAACAATCTTTATACTTCTCAAAATGTTGATTTGGATAAAATTTCTTAACGGTGATCTAATTCAACTGTAACACTCTGAGTTTAGAAGGGGATATGAATGAACAGAGATCACATTAAAAATGAGAGAAATTCTAAAGATATAAAAGTATAGTTAATAAATGTTCAAAAGAATGGAAAGTTACTACCTATACCAATAAGGTGAATGTTAAGTGTGCTTAATCTAGAACAATTTTATATTGAGTGACCTCTTAATAACTTTTTAAAAATACATGTAAGTGATGACAAAACATGTTAAAAGAACACATATTGAGTGATGGAAATAATCTTTGGGTCTTCCCTTCAAAACAAAAAAAATTCATTTATCTCTACGAAAGAAGTACTATGAAATAATGTAATGTTATAAACTAATAGCTCAAAAATCAAGAATAACTTTGTTTGTCGGACAAAGACGAAGGGATGATGTTTTTTAATGTTTGGAGGTGAGTAAAGAATCCATGTGTCCTTCTTCAACCTCAGTCTCCCCTTCTGACTGGATTCTATTCTTGCCACGTCACGAAACCCATATACACACATATATTAATAATTTTTCTTTTTAGAATATTAATAAAATAATAAATAAATAAAAATATTGTAAAATGAGAGAGAAAGAGTTAACCACCACCCAACATAAGTAGGTCCAAGTACTCAAAGTGCATGAATCAGCCACTTCCCCTTTAATTCCTATATATATTCCTTTTCCCTTCCCTCTCCTTTTCAATCCCAAAACCTTAATTTTAAGAGACTATCAAAACACTCAATATTTCTCAAATATGCCTTCTTCTTCCATTTCTATTGTCTCAAAATGCACTGTTTTCCCACATCAACCTTCCTCATTACATTCTCTTCAACTCTCTGTTTCTGATCTTCCTATGCTTTCTTGCCACTATATTCAAAAGGGTGTTCTTTTTCCTTCCCCTCCTTATTCCTTCCTTGATTTTGTCAACTTTCTCAAACACTCCCTCTCCACCACTCTCTCCCATTTCTCTCCTCTCGCCGGCCGCCTCTCTACCGACGCTGACGGTTACGTTCACATCCTTTGCAATGACGCCGGTGTCGAATTCATCGAAGCTAAGGCTAAACATCTCACTCTTAATGCCCTTCTTTCCCCTCTTGATGTCCCTAATTACTTCAAGGAGTTTTTTTACTTTGATCGCACTATTAGCTACTCCGGTCATTCTTTGCCCT
This sequence comes from Citrullus colocynthis, assembly GCA_031780015.1. Lineage (NCBI taxonomy): Eukaryota > Viridiplantae > Streptophyta > Magnoliopsida > Cucurbitales > Cucurbitaceae > Citrullus > Citrullus colocynthis. The sequence goes on from QLSR01000645.1 coordinate 2,562,249, forward strand.
TAGTTGCTGTACAGGTCTGTCGGTTTAAATCACCAGTCACCTCATAAAACTTTAAATTATATATTCAACTATACGATGGCACGAAATCTCTTGATCTGACCGTTAATTATTGTTATTGATAGGTGACAGAGCTGGCGGATGGGGTGTTTGTTGGATGTACCGTCAACCACGCCGTCACCGACGGGACTTCTTTCTGGCACTTCTTCAACACATTTGCTGAAATTTGCAAAGGGACTAAAAAGATCTCCAAGTCGCCGGCGTTTGGTAGAGACACTGTTTTCAACTCGTCGGCGGTGCTGAAATTTCCCGAGGGCGGGCCGGTGGTGACGTTCAACAGCGACGAGCCGCTGAGAGAGAGAATTTTTCATTTCACACGTGAATCCATTCTGAAGCTGAAGCTGAGAGCTAACACAAACAACCAAATCGCTGGCCGGAAACCTGTCAACGGATTTCATGACGCCGTCGAGATTTTGGGGAAACAGGGGAATGACAGTTGGAAAACCGTCAATGGGAATAACGGAACTAATAACGGAGGGAGCATAACTGCCGTTTTGGAGAATTTGATTAAAACGAACGTTCCAAATAGTACGGCGGAGATTTCGTCTTTCCAATCGTTATGTGCGCATCTGTGGCGCTCAGTGACACGTGCGAGGAAGTTGGACGCGGCTAAAACGACGACGTTTCGCATGGCGGTTAACTGCCGTCACCGTTTGAACCCACGGATGGAACCCTACTACTTCGGGAATGCGATACAGAGCATTCCGACGGTGGCGCCGGTCGGAGAGGTTCTGTCGAACGATCTCCGGTGGTGTGCCGATCTGCTTCATAAAAACGTGGTGGCGCACGACGACGCGACCGTCCGTCGGGGAATCGCCGACTGGGAGAGCCAACCGCGGCTGTTTCCGTTAGGGAACTTCGACGGCGCGTCGATCACCATGGGCAGCTCGCCGAGATTTCCGATGTACGACAACGATTTCGGGTGGGGCCGCCCGATCGCTGTCAGGAGTGGCAGAGCGAACAAATTCGACGGTAAGATCTCCGCCTTCCCCGGCCGAGAAGGAAACGGCAGCGTGGATCTGGAAGTTGTTCTGTCCCCGGAAACAATGGCGGGACTGGAGCGGGACACAGATTTTATGCAGTACGTGTCAACTACAGTATGATTGGTGAATCCGAGCGTGGGGTCCGCAAAGTAAAAATCTCCTTCACGAATTAATTACTCTTTATGGTAAAAGTAAAAATATATATTTCAGAATCGTCTCTCGGAAGGTTAAAAGTAAAACTGAGAGAGTGAAAGTGGAGCGAGGGTTGTGGAATTTGATGAAGAAATATAAAACGGCAACGTTTTGGCTGTGGTTTTTTTAAACTTTTTTTCTTTAACGCCTATTATGTTTACTAGGGTTGTTTATGCTCTATATATAGTTTGTAACTTTCCAAAGTCATGGAAATCCCGAAAAGGAAAAAGAAAAAAAAAAATTTAATCTTGTGTCTTTTCAATACAAACAATTGGAAGATCTAAAATTGAATTATTGATATTTGAAATGATGGTTATTCTCGAATTCAATAATAAATGAATAAAAAAATTTTGTTAAATCCACGTCATTTCAAATGAAAAGCTTTTTAAATTTTTATTATAATTGATTACATTAATTATTTAATTGAAATTTGGATATTTTTAATTTTTTGAGTCTTAGATTTGTTTAGTTTTCTATTTTTTTACTTAAATTTTTAAAATTCAACATTAAAATTCCAACCTCTAATCTTTAAATCGAAAATATATAAATTTAGTTCTAATCTTTAAATCGAAAATATATAAATTTAGTTCATTTATGTTTAAATCGAAAATATATAAGTTTAGTTCATTTATGTTAGTTGCCTAATTGAATTCGTGTGGTCGAAAAGAATTGAAGAAAGTGGTACGACTATAGGGAATGGGGCTAAAACTTGTTCAAGAATTGTTAAAAAAAGTAATGATTGGTTCTATTAAAATTCTATCTTTTTTATTTTGTGTTGAAATGAAAAAGAAAGTCAAAATGTATTACTATATTTGGACATAAATAATGAAACGGAAAATTACGAATCTGACCGGATATAAGCCTCCGGAATTGACCTTAATTAAATAATTTTTAAACCATCTAAATCAATAACTCAATTTAAATCGTGGGGGCGGCATAACTTTCCACTCTAATTGCTTGCCTCTTTATCGTTATTCATACCCAACATTATTTATTATACCTAATTCTTCATCTAAATTTTATTTTAGTACCCAATTTTGTTTTAACTTGGTTTTCATACTCTTCAAATGCCTACTGCTAGAAAGTTTATAATGATAAATGAGTCCATCAACAATTATGCTTTATTCAAAAATAAAAATAAAACCCATGGTTTAAAAATAAAGAGCAGGTAGTTTGAGATTATTAAAAAGAAATTCTATGTGTGGAGTCAAATGACGGGAATGGATTTTAAGATTAAATATTAGGGTACTACAATCACAAAGAAAAAAAAATATATATTTTTTTAAAAAGACAAATTTATCACATGATAACTTGTAGCTAGAGAGTTGGGTGGGCTACACAAATATGGATGCAAAGAATGTACCCAAATGTTTTCTAAATATTATTGCGGGAATCAACAATATGAGTTTAGTTGAACATCTTAAACTTATTGAACCTCTATCAATCGCTCTGAAGTTGTCATCCCACTCATTGAACCTCTATGCATTTTTTATCTACTTGTCGTTCTCGAACACCCATCATTTTAACCTTATTCATTCTTTCCACCCTAACCCAAATAATACTTCAACTCAAAATTGACTAGCTTATTATCTACTTAGATGTCAAAGTCATCTGTTTATTAACTCATTACAAGTAGATTAAAAGTTTTTGCACTAAAATAGAATAAAATTGATGGTTTATGGACCAAAATAGAATTTAAATTATTACTATTTTTTTAATGCAAGTTGATTTCACGTTATTCTTATATGGTGTTGATGTGACTAACCATCCGTGAGAATAATATTTAAGGGTGTTTGGTTTAACTTCTAAGTGATTGAGTCATTTTTTAAAAAAACTAAGTCTTTAACACTCCCTCAAAATAGTTTTTGAAATATTTTCAAAATGAATTCTAAATAATTTTTATAAAATATATATATATATATATATAATGAGAAAAATATTTTTTTTCTAACCAATCCAAACAAACTTTGTAGGATCAGTATTGAAAAATTTGGATGTTAATTGACGTACAAGATCCAATGGAGGGGGTATATAGGGAATTTCCAGGAGACATACCGTCCAATGATAAGTTGACAACGCAGGTGAAATTTGGTGACACGTTGTCAGTGTCAGGAATCGGCCAATGACAAAAAATGGTGCAACCAAAGCAGATGAGTTTGAGATGAAGATGGCGTCAGAATTGTAATGTACCCAAAGTTAAAGCCCCAAAGCTGAAAAGAGCCTCTTTTAGAACAACATATATAATTTCATCCATTTGATATGTCATCACATACTTTCTTTTCTCCGCAATAATTTGGTGGCTGAGATTTTTAACAATCAATTCTGCCAAAAAAAGAAGATTTTGAAATCAAAGCAACCCCATGTTCTCTGTTTTCTTACTTTCTCACCAAACTGCCTGTTTCTCTCAACATTTATTTGAGATAAAAAATAAAAAAAAAAAAAATTAAAAAATTAAAAAAAATGAAGCATTGTCGATAATTTTAACACTTGATGTTTGCACAACTTTCATTTTATGAGTACAAATGGAATGGAACTAACAGTCTAGATGATGGATTAAATATTAATAATCAGTATATGAACTACAAAGATGACCATGTTCTTCTTTTTTCTTTTTCTTTTTTTTTTCTTTTTCTTTTTTCTTCTCTGGTTTAATGAATATATACACAATGAATGTATATTATATAGCAAACAATCACACAGATGTTTTCTTCTGCTACAGAAACCAAGCTGATATAGAAATGTAGAGAGCAGGTCTGAATGAAGCATTTCACTGATAAATAACTTCTGGGGATGGGAAAATTCGTTTAAACAGCCATTGAAATGGTCTTAGAAACTGTGCTCTTTTCTTGCGCCAGAACCATATGGCTGCATTGTATTGTTCGTTGCGAATCGTTCGAGTTGCGGCTTTCCAGTCGTATTTCTCCATCTCCTCACGAGCTGCTTTCCCCATTGTTTCCCTCAGTTCACGATTCTCCAACAGAGGCTTCAGCTTGCTTAAGCAGTCGTCGATGTCTCCCGGGGTGTAAAGGTGGCCGATTTTACCGTCTAGTTCAGGAGGAATTATGTCTGGAACTCCACCGGCACGAGCTCCAATCACGGGGATCCCAGAGGACATAGCTTCCAATACGACGAGTCCCAACGTCTCCGATTCGGAAGGCATTACAAAAACGTCACCACTAGCATAAGCCTGAGATAGCTCTTCCCCTGATAACATCCCTGTAAACACTGCAGGCATGCCAGTGAAAATCTTTTCTAGCTCCTCCCTGCCATGAAGGAAAACACATCAAACAATTACAAACAAATCCTTTAATCTAATCTGTCCAATCATTTTAACTCTTAATGTTCAGTGTTCATACATAGATAAATAGTAAAAGAGAAGTTGCTTGTTCCATCTTTAGTAGTGTAATCACAAACTTGGTCTGTCATAATGATTTAGTTAAAGATATGCTAAAGAATTGGCTGTGCTAATCTGGTAGGTATATCATTATGCCTTTAAGAACATTCAACTAGTTCAGATAATAAGCTCATTACAGCTTTCAAATTCTAGAATAAATACCTGTACGGTCCATCTCCAACTATCGCAATTCTTGCTTCAGGGAGTCTATCCATGATCCTATCATATTGAAGGGAACAAATGTCAATATTTGCAAGATATGAATATATGTACAGCTACGATCCGTTTTGTAACCATTTCGTTTTTCGTTTTTGTTTTTGAAAATTAAGCCTATAGACACTACTTCCTCCTTTAAATTTATTTCTTTGTTATCTACTTTTACCAGTGGTTTAAAAAACCAAGCCAAAATTTGAAAACTAAAAAGAAAAAAGCTTTTAAAAACTTGCTTTTGTTTTTGGAATTTGATAAAGAATTCCACTATTGTACTAAAGAGAGATGCAAATCAATGTAACACATGTGGACAAAATAAGTTTAATTTTCAAAAACAAAAAACAAAAAAACAAATTGGTTACCAAATGGGGCCTATATATTTTATGACGATCATGCATAGTTAAAGGTAGAAGTATAAGAGGCAGAAGCAAAATTTAACCCTTGTCTAATAATTCTTTTATGGGAGCAACCCTTGAAATGGCAATCCATAAAAAAACACCGATATGGAGATCAGCTAAAACAAGGCGATAACCAAAAGGAATTACTGAATAGCTTAGTAAAATTAATATGACTGCTATGGATGGTCCGATACTGAATAAACGAGTATCACCTCTAGATGGAAACAGATTTTCTTTAAAAAGTAGAGTTTTTGGTTTTTGAGAATGGTGCTTGTTTTATTACAATTTCATTACAATTTACATCTTTCTTAAGGAAACATTTCAACTTTTATCCAAAGTCCGAAAACAAAAATTCAGCTTGGAATTTGAAAATTTTATAAAAAGTAGATAATAAAACAAAGAAACCAATAGGTAAAAATAGTGCTTAGAGCTTAATTTCAAAAATCAAATGGTTAGCAAATAGAAACTTAGTCATGAGTTATTCTATTTTACAAAATCATCCTCTTAGTACGAAACTATGTTTTTAAAAAAGGAAAAAAAAAAAAAAAAAAAAAAAGTCTTGCAATTTCTTTTGAGAAGAGAGACGAAGGTGAGAAGGAACTTTGATAGTAAGAGAATCATTTTACAATCTAAATCCTCGTATGGTTATGGTTTGACTATGAAAATTGAGACAAATTCTTCGCAAGGAAGTGCCTTTCAACGAGTGATAGTGGTGCTTCCTTATGATTGTTTTGTTTTTTATGTTTCTACTTTGAAGGTAGAAAGGGAGTTCATTCCTATGGAATTTGCTTTCAGCTCGACTTTCCTACTCTCTTTTTAGTAAAAAGGGGCGCTTTCATTTTTTTTTTTTTGGAAAATTACGAATTGGGGTGATGAATGGTTGAATCTCATTGAATCATGGCAGCAAGGCCACTCTGCCACTTACAATACTATGTCGCGTATTTAAGTTGGCACTTTCATTTAGAACACAGAAAAATCAAAATAAAAAAATAAGCTCTACAAAAAATTCAAGCTCAAGCAACCAAAAAAGCCTCTAAAACCTAAAGGTGGGGTGTTGGGGGAGAGTTGTTTGGGGTGCCGTTTGAACTTCAGAAATGAAGACTAGCGAACACTGTTGTAGACTTAATATAGTCCCTGGTATTTCTCTCTAGCCAATATGTCATAATAATGGAAAAAATAAGGCTGTCTGAGAAATCTCCCTTTAAACAAAATTTTCTTTGGTTTTTGGTACTTGTTTCTCTATGAGGATTACACATCTATTTTTCTCTCATTACTTCATTTAATAATATATTGTTTTGATTTTTTTCCCCTTTTTTATACAAGGTTGTCGTCAAAGCTCAATCATTTAAAACTTCATTTTTATATAATTAATAAAATTTGAGCAAACAAAGGCAGCCACTTTTTTTAAATCATTTTGTAAACATCAACCTCATCCAGACTCTAGACCATGGTATGTTAGTTTAGGGAGAGGGTCAAGGAAGCTAACCATATTTTTCACATTTCTATTAATCAAAACCAATACCTTTTGAGGAAATCCAAGCTCTTCTCAACTCCAAGTCTTCCAACATGAACTATCAGTGGTTTATCAGGCTCTCCGCCACTGTTAGACAAAACTAATCGTGTTAAAGCAGATAATCTCTTAAGTTACATAATTTAAGATATATATGTGAGGAAATTTTACCTAAGCCTCACTCTCATTTCATGAGAGCGGAAACGAGGATGAAAGCTAACAGAATCTACACCCTTGTTCCAAAGTCGAATCTTATTAGCTGCAAAGAAAGAGAGATAGAGTAAATAACACTGCTATCACTTGGTTGTGAGTATATGATTTAAGGTAAATAAAACAAAAAATCTATCAGTAGTTTGTGCAATATTTCGAATCACCTGCTGTCACTCTTTCAGCTTCAAGATCCTTGCCAATGGCAGCAGATGGAACCAAGGTAAGATCAGCCGCTCTGTGGAGGAATTCTAAAAAGAAAAACTGAATTCTAAATAGTGATCCTTAACATTCATATTGATATAATGGAATAGACTAAACTTTTTTTTTAAGGTTCAACAATGGAAAAGAATAAATCTTCACGTACTTATAACGAGCCACATGGGTTTAACCAACCAACTAAATGTATATCTTGGAATGTATCTGCAACACATCACAAAAAACCGATATATGGTAATGTAATGTCTGATATAATCAACTCAAATGCAACTCCAATCCTTGTAATTGGTTGATGATTGGTAGATTGCAATACGTCCAAGAGTAAAAACTAAAAAGTCCCAGAAAAGAACTTACACTGGTACATGAGTATGGTAAGACATAACTAGCGGTACACTTAATAGTTTGGCAATAATCAGAGCTCCAAACACCTAGAAATAGAATAAAGTTGGGCAACAGTCAAACTGATTGTTCAATTCAAAAACTTCAAACCATGATGTTCAAATTCAAGAACTTCAACATATGATGGGATGACATTGTCACTTGCCATTATCCCCGGTGATGATGCATGTATGATATCGGGTTTAAACCGAGCAACTTCTGAAATTATTCTTGGACTAAGTGCTAGGGAAAGGGGCACCTTCTGATACCAAGGGCATGGAAAGCTGCCAGTAGTAAAAGATAAGTTGAGCAATAGTTAGAACCTTCAACTGAAACTGAAGGCTTGAGCTTATAAGTTTCATGAAAGGAACAGAGCTGACATAAGAAGTGAATATGAGAGCAGACAAGAGAGGATCATAGGTAACTAGATATTATCATCTGACATGAAGTACCTAACTTACCTTCGTGATCCAATTAATTTTGCACCATAAAACTCCTCGGGTACACCTTCATGAGTTGTCACAACCATCACCTAAGTAATTTATAGAAAAAGTCAAGTTGCCTATTGCTAAAATATTCACACCTTTTTCTTCTTTCCATATGAGTTGCATATTTTATATCCATTTCTAACACTAAGCCTAAATAGTTAAACATAACACACTTGAACCTGTTGCATTAAAGAGTTTAAGATTGAATAAAATGGCTGTCAACAAGCTAAAACAGAAGTAGGAAGGGAATAAAATCGAACCTCGTCACCCATTTCACGTAGATAGCGAATGAAGTTTTGGAAACGGTTTTTGTAACCTGAAACATATCTGTGAAACCAACAATGGAAGATAGCTCTCAGTGATTCAACATTTTAACGATAAGTACCAGCAGGATGAAATCAATGATATAAAGAAGAATAAGAAAGTATCTGCCTATAGTACACAAATCATGATATGTAGGCCTTAATCTTCTAACCATGTCAAACATTTCATCTCTAATTTGAACATGCCTTGTGTGCGTATGCCATGTACGTATGTTCTTTTTTCAAAAAAAAAAAAATGTCCATCAAGAAAAGTTTCAGCAGAAAGGATATATTAAGATGTTGACTGGTGAGTGAGACCACTCAACTGCATTTGTCAAAATAACAACTCGGGTTGATATCTAACGGCATCCAAGCAATTGACTCCAATACAAGGATCGTTCAGCCTCAACATCAATTTATTTGGGCCATAAGGGGAAAAAACGACAGTAGGAAATTCAAAATTTACAAATTTTGGCAAAATATCAGTGCAAGAACAACTAATGACAGAAGTAAAGTTTTGGTGACATTCAAGACTGTTCTGCAAGTCCAATTAAATATCAAAGATTGTTTGTGTAAACAAACAGATCCATGGATAGAGAAACAATGATTTAAGTATAGATCAATGCAGCTGATTGTTCTGGTAAAAGTAAAATTATTGCAACAAAGAAACAATCCTGAATATCTAATACAACATAGGTATCAGTTAAGTAGTTGGAAATTAAATTTTCATCCAGAGGGTCCATATAAAAACCTGCCACGGCCAGCAGGCGGACTAGTTGAATGGATACATGGGGAAGATCAAAGGGGCTTTCCATATCAAAAGCAGAGTCAATGAAGTTAGAAACAACCCCTTCAAGAAGAGGCTTAATTAGGACACCCAATAATGAGATCCAAAATAACACCTCGTTTAACATCAAGCATAAAGCAACCTTAGATGCAATTAAGCCATGAAGTAGTTGAAGCAAAATCATAAGATCAGCTAAGTATGCGATTCCCAGTAACTTAAATTAGAAAGTACCAAATGGAAGATGGGCAACGAATACACAAGGAAAAGAGAATACCCAACACTAGAAATCACAAGTTGATTATGCATAGTAAGACTCACGCAAAGGGAGAAGGCTCCACAAAGAGAGCAATACGACGAGGTTTGGAATTGGTCTCAGGGTCAAGCAAAGGAGGACTATCTTCTTCTCCATCTTCAGGCCTAACTTCAGCAATAGTCATATTGTTAGCCTTAACACTAAGAAACTCACTTCCCTTATTCCTCAATGAACCCTCCAAGCAACGAAATTGAGAAATTTCACAAAACAAACTTCTGGGGTTTGAAGTTAAAGATCTAGAATGTGGGAATCTCAAAGAAGATGGGGCTTCATAGAAGGAAGTGGTGGTTGCTACGGCGGCGGAAGTGGAAAAAGGGGGAGGAGAAAGAGAGAGATTTATAGGGAGAGAAGTGGTGGTCATTATGAAAAGGGATTTGCCAGCATATAATATAGTAGGTGCACTGTCTGAGTTGGGGTTTTGGGAAAAAGGAAGAATTTTAGCTGTCTGATAACTTTGTAAAGTTGGGTAACAAAGGAAGCAATCGAGAATCAAAGAGAGATAGATAAAGAAGAAAGAACGAAAGAAAGAGTATCTGGGAAGGATTGAAGAGACTCCATTAATGGATATTCCACTTCAGATTATTGGGTTTTTGTTTCTCTCTGTGGAATCAACCAAAGGTTCTTTCAGCATATACCCTTTTCCACTCTCTCATTTCTAATTTGTATTCCCCACTTTTTTCCTCCTTTCTCTAATTTGAATTATCATTTGTTTATGTTTATATCATGATGACTATTTGGAAAATAAAAAATCTTGATCAGTTGCTTATCCAAATGGTTTTGAGTTTTCTGTTTTGCTTGTCAATTTGAAGCAAAAGATATAACCTTTGAATTTGCATTAAATTTTGGTTTAAGAAAGCTCATGATTGGAATATTTGTATAAATGGTGTTTTACTAATTTGATAAGGAAGATTATAAATGGATGGTTTTCTACTTAGAGAATATTCTCAAATAGTGAAAAGCTGTTGATCTTTATTCTCACCCAGTGATTGGATTGGAGTTTAGGTATTTCTCATTAAGATTGGGTTGGGGAAAAAATCCCTCCTTTTTTCCCCCTTAATTATAGCTATCTTGTATTGAAAACAATACCAAGATTTATTTTTAATCCTTTGTCTAACAAATTCATCAAATTTGGATTTGTGAAATCCTTCAAAAGAATATTTAAGTGGCTGATTGGAGAGTGGGAAATCTGAAAATTTCAAAACCCCACCATTGTGGCATTGACACATGGACCAAGATCCCTTCTATTTTTGCTGCCCAAGTGGTTGGTGACCCTAAGACTCTTTTGTCCAATCACATTTTAGCTTATATAAAACTTGATATAGGACAACTATTTACATACAAAATTTCAAATAAAATTTTAATATGCCAACTTCCAGATTTGTGTCTATTCTATCTCTAAACTTTTAATTTTGTATTTTAAAAAATATTTAAATTTTAAAAAAAACGTCTAATGAGTCCTTAAATTTCAATTTTGTGCTAAAAAAAATTCGTGAATTTTCAGTTTTGTGTATAATAGATGTGTTATATAAAATTACATATCTATCAGATAAAAACGTTAGTACAAAAATTTTGTGAATGACATGAAATGAAAGTAACGTAAGTATCTTTGCACCAACAAATTTGTGCCACATATATATAGTTTTTCTATAGTATAAATGTTGACCATGTGGGTTCTTTACAAGTGAATTTTTTTTTAGTACACTACTTAACTAACTCTTTAGGCCTAAGATTTAAGGATAAATAAATAACTTTTTTTAGTACAATAAGTATGAAGTGAATGTTTGACTCTAGAAAAGAAATATATTGTCAATTACTATTAAGCTATATTTATGTTGAGGTATAAGAATATTCTTTCTTAAGTTTACATTCACACGAAAAAAGCATAGAATATATCATAATTCTTATTTATAATCTTGTAAACAAGAGTTATAGATTTTAGGGTTGCTAACACAACTCAAATGTCAATTAAGCTATGCTTATTTTGATAGAAACACAGGTATTGAGTATCATACATTGGGAAAAATGGAAAAATCTCACAATTTGTAAAAGATATGCAGATTACTCCTCTCATTTGTCAATTGGTTATGGGTAATTTTTAACATGAGAGAAAGCCAAGAGAGGAAGTCAAAACTAAGAGTAAAAGTGGAAAAGTTGACTCATCCCAAACAAACTCAAGATAGGCAAGAAACAGGCACAAGAGTCAATAAAAAGTGGGTAAAGCGATTGAACCACAACTAAATTGGCCCGTCTCGACCTTAGACGCTAATGTCGAGGCCAACTCCCATTTTCCTTTGGACGAATGGCAAATAAGAGAGGGGCAAAGCAATTGGGCTGCTTGGCGCAACTAGCCCGCCTCGATCATAGAGATTAAGGTCGAGGCCAACATACCCCATTCTCTGGAGCCTATTCTAGGTAGGCCCCTATTTGGCATCCTCTTATGACTTGATCCAACCCTTGAGAGTCCTATTCTTAAACAAATAAAAAGGAGTCTAATTCTTTTCCTAAAAGGATGAAGACTCCAAATTTAGCCCCATATATAGAACACGACACTTCCATAATCAAGTAAGTTCATCTTCTTCCATAAAAACTTGTTTTGACCCTTGTGCTGAAACCTAACTTAAGCATCGGAGCACCACATTGACGTATTATTCTTAGGGTTGGCAAAAATCCTCATGAGGTCGAGTCCCTTCTTCAAAGTATAAATTTACTATTGATGGCACGTGAAGATGAGACGAGTTCTCTCAACCAAATTTTGTTATCAACAAATTTTAAAATGGAACCTAATGTTTATCAAAGACAAAATCTTATTAGAAAAAATAGTGTAGTTGTTTGGATTGGAGATGAGCACATGAAGTCATCAACTTTCCCTTGACTCTTATAATTCAGATCCAGCTTGGAACTTCTGGTTTAGGTTCAATTATTTAAAATTTCCTTTTACCCTTTTTTTACTTTTGTTGGAAAGTCTAACCTACCATTATATATTTATAATGACACCTCAAAGCAAACAGGTTTTTTTTAACTTCTTTTGTTCTTCATTTCTTTAAATTATTCATAATAATGCCATCATACTCGTACCTTCGCTTATGGATTTTAATAATTGGGAAGAATTGTCTCTAATTATTTCTGGATACTTGTAATGGATAGAAAAAAAAATCTAAAAATATAATATATTTTTTTAAATATTTGTAAATATGGCAAATGTTGACTAGTCAATTTTTAATTTTTTTTATTTTCAATTTTGTTCTCTCTTGTCTTGTACAACTTATTATTTTTTTTTTTCATTTTCTTTTTATAGTGTTCGCTTCCATCTCCTTAATCTCCTTATATTTTTTTTTCTTTTTTTTTCTTTTTTTTCTAATTTTTATTCCATCTCCCTAATATCTTTATATTTCTTTTCTTTTTTTTCTTTTTTTTTTCTAATTTTTATTCCATCCCCCTAATCTCCTCATATTTTCTTCTTTCCATTCTTTTTCTTCTTTTTTTTTTTTTCCAATTTTTATTTCATCTCCCCAATCTTCTCATATTTTTTTCTTTTTTTTTTCTTTTCTTTTTCCAATTTTTCTTCCATCTCCTCAATCTTCTCATATTTTCTTCTGCTTTTTATTTTCTAATTTTTCTTCCATTTTTCCAATCTTCTCATATTTTCTTCTGCTGTTTTTTTTCTTTTTTTTTCCAATTTTTTTTATTCCCCAATCTTCTCCTATTTTCTTTTTTTTTTCCTTTTCTTTTTCCTATTTTTATTCCATCTCCCGAATCTTTTCATAATAATATAAATCTATCCATGATAACTACGGATGTACTTATAGCTTAGTTACTCAAAGAACATTGAAGAACTCATTGGTTATCACTCATGTTTTTAAATGTTAGAAAATAATTCACTAAATGAATTCTTCAATCAATGATAGAATTCTTTGAGTGACTAAGTTATAAGTATATCTTTAGCTATCAATGGTGGATGTATATTATTATGAGAAGATTGGGAAGATGGAATAAAAATAGGAAAAAGAAAGGGAAAAGAAAATATGAGAAGATTGGGGAAATGGAAGAAAAATTGGAAAAAGAAAAGAAAAAAAAGAAGAAAATATGAGAAGATTGGGGAGATGGAAGAAAAATTGGAAAAAGAAAAGGAAAGAAAGAAAGAAAGGGAAGAAGAAAATATAAGAAGACTGAGGAGATGAAAGAAAATTGAAATAAGAAAGGGAAAAAAAAGCACATAAGAAAATATGAGAACATTGGGGAGATGGAAGAAAAATTGGGGGAAAAAAAGAAAAAAAAAAAAGAAAAAGAAGAAAATATAAGGAGATTAGGGAGATGGAAGAAAAATTGGAAAAAGAAAAGAAAAAAAAAAGAAAAAAATATGAGAAGATTGGGGAGATGAAATAAAAATTAGAAAAAAAAAAAGAAAAGAAAAATAAAGGGAAGAATAGAATACGAGGAGATTGGAGAGATGGAATAAAATTTTAAAATATATATATATATATAGAGGAGATTGGGGAAATAGAAGCAAAAGCTATAAAAAGAAAATGAAAAATAAAAATAATAAGTTGTGCAAGACAAGGGAGGGCAAAATTGAAAATAAAAAAAAAATTCAAAAATTGACTAGTCAACGTTTGCCATATTTGCAAATATTTAAAAAATGTGCTATATTTTTAGATTTTTCCCCTTATTTTGCTATCTATTACAAATATCTTTTAATCATGGACACCAAATCTCATAAGTATTTTTCTTTTTCAAAAACATCGTTTTTCTTTTTAGTTTGTTATTTTAAATTTAGAAATTTTAGGAAATTTTTGGTCAATTAATTAAGATTATTAGATAATTTATTTTTAATTTACTAGATTTATTTAAAACACACCATAATTGTAGGGATTTGACAATAATGGTATATTTGTCCATTTATAGATTTAAAAAAAAAAAAAAGAGTAAAGATTTAGTTATTTGGCATTTTTTTAAATTGAAACTATTTTGACCATTTTTTTAAAATATCATTCTATTTTGGTCATTTGTCCAAACGACCCTAAATAAAAAACCGATCTTCGGGCTTGTAATGGGCCTTTATTTGTAATCCACGATAATTTGTGCCAATTCAAGCCCAGTCCAATTTCGAATGGGCCTGAGCTGGTACCCGTATTCAATCCATTAAGCCCACCTCAAAAAGCTTCAGCCCGTTTTGACATTTTGGGCCGTATCAGCTTTTGCCCCTACCCAGAAGGGTTTGCAAGCCCATATATTCATCGATCCATCGAATCTTTAAAAATAATAATTAAGATTTAACTACAGTAAAATTTGACGTGCAAGCGATAATCCAGCATAAAATAAAATAATAAAAAACATTGTTTTACAAGAGGGTATTACTTCAACAATATTTGGTGTCAACGGTAAAAAGGAATTACCGCCAGAATTGATCATTATTTTATTAATTATTAATCGTATCCCTGACTGAAAAACCACTTTATTTTGAAACTTGCATGATCTAAAAGAGGAGCTTTTTGAAAGAATCGGTCAAATTGATTGATCAAAGATTTGTTAAAAAGAAAACATCAAGTTGCTCATTAATCATAATTAATCCTTGTTTAACTTTAAATTATAAAATAATCATAAGGACAATTAAACGTGAAACTATCATTTTCAACCTAATACAATTTTCAGAGGACACGTTCTTCATAGAAATTAAAGAAAAATGGACATCATGGTGATGCTGATGGATGAATTATATTAAAGTGGTCAATGTCTCAAAATACTGATTCACACATTTTTCTTTAAAAAAAATAAAATAAAATAATAATAGAAGAACAACATCTATGGTGCTCAAACATTCACATGTCAACATGTGACCGATTAATATTAAAGTTAAATTACAAATTCAGTCCGTAAGTTAAAATTTAGTCTCTACAATCATGAAAGTTAGAATTTCATCCTTATGATTGGATAAAAGCTCACAAATTATCTTTCATAGTTTGGCAAAGGTAAAACCCTTAAAAAAAATATACCTTACCACTTGATAAAACATTCAGTGGAAATAAAATAGAGGAGGGGAAATTGCAACGGCTGATGTTTAAAAAAGGTGATTAAAAATGATGAAAATGGGTATGGATGAAAGAGTAGGAAATGATAAAATGAAAAAGGAGAAAAAGGAGGAAATGGTTTTCTATGTTGGTGATTGTGAATAGCATAATACTGTTGAGTATATGTTGGCGTGTGGAATGATCAATCCCATGGCATGGCTGTCAAAATTTGGTTAAGAAAAAGAAAGGAAGAAAGACAAGAGGGAAAAAGTAGAGAGGGAAAGAAACAATGACGTACAGAGTATAATTAAAGGTGTTGAACAGAAGAAGAGACATGGGAGGGGGAGTCAACAGGCAGATGAAGAATTCAAATAAGGCCCCTCTTACCTTTATTTCTCAGTCAAAAGGGCAAAACTCTCAGAGCATGCAGATTTTTCAACACAAATTCTTCTGCCAAAGGACACTAAAAGAAGAAAAGAAAAAGTGAATGACAAAAAGCTTTTTTTGCTTTGCTCATTCAAATATTTTTTTTTTTTTTTTTATAAAAAAACACAGCCTGTGACCTCACGGAAACCATTCTAGTGCTGTCCTACTAACTTCCCCATTTTTTGTTTATTTATTTATTTATTTTCAAAGATTACCTTTTATAATAATAGTAACAAATATCAATTTATACCCTAAACTTTAGAGTTATATCAATTAAAAATCCTAAGCTAATAATTGTATCAATTTAACTCCTAATTTTTTTCAAAATGTATCAAATTACACCCTCTCCAAATTTCATTTGACCGATATCGTGTGAAACTTAAAATTCAAGTTAATTAAACTCCTAAATTAGACCCTTCTTATTATATTTCAAAATTATCCATGCATTAATTTTTAAACATGTGTAAACTTCTTTAAATGTCGATTTTACAAAATGGATAATTAGAATAAATGTATGAATAGGTTTCAAGGGAAATTGTCTAAGAATCTAAATTGATTCCCATTTTCAATTGATTCAATTATTAGATTCACACGATGTTTGTCCAAACAGAACAAAGTGGAGGTCATAAATTGATACATTTACAAAAGTTCAAAGTCTAAATTGATACAATTATTAGTCTAGGTTTAAAATTGTTACAACCCCTAAAATTTAAGGTAAAAGTTGATATTTTTCCAAAAAATAATGTAGATCCTATAAAATAAATAGAGGGTGTTTAGCCCTCGAACTTGAAGTTGAGGGTGCGTGCCACCATGTTTGAAGTTGCAAATATAAAGTTTGCTAAAATAATTTACATTTCAAGTACATACTATTACAACTTGGACTAAAATAGTTTGGACTTACTATTATAACTTACAAACTATTATAATTACTAATTATAAAATTAATTTAGTGTCCTAAACATTCCTAATATATCATTTAGAATAGACGATAGAGGAGTAAGTACTAACAAATTTCTCTTGCCTCAAGCAACAGGGAGAGAGAGATAGAGAGAGAGGAGCATTACCATGCTGATGGATTTCTGTGATTCTACTGAAAATGGGAATCAAGATGGCCAACAAAAGAGAAACTCGTAGGGCCCCTCCATTGTGCCTCAAAAGCAACGATGATGCTGAAGAGTATCGAGTGGTTGTCTCTCTCTTGCTCCCCCTTTTTCTTCTCTCCCTCTTCTACTTCTTCTTCTCATTCTTCTTTTTATTCTCTGTTGGCTCCACTCATCTCTTTTTCTGACCTAATCCACTTCCCATTGCTTAATCTTTAGCCAAAACTTCTCTTGTATTACACATATAAAAAACCTAATCTTTCCTTAAAACCCTTCAATTGCAAACCAAGAATTAGAGGAGTTGTAAGCATATTCTTCAAAGTTTTTTCCATGGGGTCCAAAGTTTTCTAAAGGGTAGGTAAAAGTTCCTGGTGCTTCACTCATATGACGCCAATATATAAATGATATATCTATTTGAGCGTAAACTAAACGCTCACTTTCAGCCTTACTGCCGACTGAATCAATCTCCTTCAATTTTCCCACAGTGGAGGGTTTCTTAATTAAGCCCCATTCTTTTGTTTTCATTCTTCTCTCTTTCCTTCAATTTGAATCAATAAATGCTCCTTTTTCTCACAACCTAACTCACTGTCTCTTCTCCTCAACAAAGCTACTTCTCCCACATCCCTTCCCATACCTTTACACACTACACTTCACAAAATCTCTCTCTCTCTAAAGACCATATTTGTTTACCCTTTGGATTTACATCTGAGTTGGAAGGTTCAAATGTCAAGGAAAGCGAGCAAACGGGTCAGCTTCAGTCCTGATGTGAATGACAAGCCAACAGTCGTGCTCAAACACGGCGGCGGTGACGGCGGAGCCGGTATATGGAGCTTTGGCCTGAGCAGAGACACAAGGTACTTGCCGGTGAGGTTTCTACAGAGCCTCAAGGCCAGAGTAAGTGAAGCAATTCGCTTTGTATCAACAAGAAAATCTTCACGAAAGGTTTCTTCAGCCTCCACTTTTACAAGGTCAAGATCGGTCTCGGATTCCATGGACTCGCATCGAGCTGAAGCCATTGAAGATTGCATCGAGTTCTTAAACCACTCTTCATCTTTGTCCAGATCAAATTCAGTCTCTGGAAGTACTTACTGAAAGTTATGTACTTGTGGGAATGGAATGTGCATGTAAAATTTAGTCGATATTTTAGACATTCTTTTGCGTGCCCGTCTCTGTAAAATGATGCTTTAGCAGATGATAATAGAGTTTCTACCTTCAAAGCTCGAGAATTTCTTGTCTAAATGCCGTGAACACGAGCAGATTTCTGTTCATTTAAAAAATTACATAAACTGGATATCTACAAAATATCACTTAATCAAGTAAATTAAATATAGATAAAAGTTCACTTAGCTGAGTTATTCTTGTTCTGTGATGTCTACAAATGAAGGAACTAGATGGGAACAACCACCATTAAAGGCCTAAATAATGGCATCTCCTCAAGGAATGAATGGCCTAGACAGCACGAATCTCTCTGCGTGATATGTTTGGGCCATAAGTTTTTAGAAGCCAACAGTTAGAGAAATAGATGAGTTAGACCTGTGAATTTGGAGGGCCACGCCGAATAGCCGAGAGATTGCCAATTAGCAGGCATGGTTGGTTGATTCTCAATCAAGGGACCCACCTGTAAAACCCAAGTTTGTCCAAACATTTGCAAAGGAGAAACATAGGAACATGCAGACCCACATGGCAGTAGAATGCCCTTGAAAATGTGCAATGCTTAATGGAAATGCTCGAAATGATTTTCCTTTTTTGTTTTAGTTTGAGGTATGCATGGGGGGTGGGGTTCATGTCTATGGAAATGATGAAGGATGAGTAGTACTCGTGCGGGATAATCCCTTGCTAATCGTAATACATCTCCATAATCTTTATATATCTCAAATTAAAAGAATCAAAATCAAGATCCACAGCCAATTTTTTTACATAAACAGGATGGAGTAATCATCACTTTAAACGAGAGAAAGAGAGAGAAGAGAGGGGAGGAGGGAGAAATGATTGCTGTTTCTAATAATTACCGGTCCATCCCAAGCCACTTTGTTGGTTATCTAAAACATTGAATAGGATAATTAGGAATCCAAGGAAAGTTTTTCAAGTTCTCGAATTCCTTGACTGGAAGCTTTCTTCATTTCAACAGCCCTCTTGTAAGGAGGGGCGATAGGAGGCTGCACAGGATCTAAGCTCCGATAAGTTCCCTCGGCATCTCTGGGCAGTGGATATGAACGGTCGGAGTCATATCCACTGAGGTCCCCACAGGCAAGAAATGGGATGTAAATTTTATTGGGACCTTCCAGCCACCCACTACTGCAATCTGAGAGGGACACAATGTAGCAAATTAGCAATGCTATTACTTCCTCTTGTGTAACCAAAAATACCAGGGAATTGACCATATCAAAATCAACAGAGACGCTAATTTTAAAAAGCCTAGAGACAAGAAGACACCTTGGTCATAGCGCCAGCTGTAAAACAAATTAATCTTTAAAAAGAGGATAAGAGCATGCTTGATCTCACGATACGTCTATCGATATGTAAACTCCAAATCAAGGCAGGACACTGAGTTTACCTAAGTCATCTCCTCCTGACGGACTTCCCACCTTTTCCAGCAGGCGATGCAGATCTTTTGGATTGAAACCTTCGGGAGGAGAATAGTTCTCACAAACTGCAAATGCCTCTGCATTCGCACCAGTCCACGTATGAGCTTTAGACATAAAGTTAAATCATAATGCATTGTTTAAAAGTTTTTACCGTGGGTTCACCTAGGTGACTAAAAGAAAGCGCTGGAATGAATTACAGATGTAGTTCAAGAATTTTAATAGTTGTGTCCACTTAGTCCATTCAACTTTCAAATGTTCTATGTTCTTGAACTCTTGATTTTTTATCCTAGTAATTTCCAATGGTTAACACCGTAGCTTATGTTTTCATGGAACTTTGATTGGACTAACGATAAGGAATAATGATTTGGTATGATATACCACCATGTGACATAAGAGAGAAAGCCAACTAAATAAGGGCAGACAAACCAAGAAATTCAATTTAAAATGTTATTGCTCCAATCGAATCTTTTGGCCTATCTTCCATAATTTTATTTAGCATGCCTATTTCTGGTACATAATGCCAACTTCTCACTTGTTAATTTAAACATTTAAGCAAGTGATAAAAGAAGAGACTTGCTAGAATCAAAAGGAACGCTTCATGGATGCAATTGGAACTTTTTTGTTCACAAACACAACCATGAAAGTTCAGAAATTTTACTTTTACCCTTGACTATTTTATCCTCTTTTACGGTATTCTTATATTACGGACATCAGAAACGAAAATATACCAACTCCACAAGTTTCTGTTAGGCGGACACCAGTCCCGCAGGGACAACAACAACTACAGTTGATTTAAGGAATCCAAGTACAATGGTTATCTAAAAATTCATGCACAAGAATCCTACGTACCAGATGCTATAAAGAGGAAAAAAAAAAAAAAAAGGCAATTTTCAATTAGGAGAATATCATTTTCTGGAAATAAGTTCAACTATAATTGAAAGATGCGCCTCTATAGCAACCAATCAACACAAGTGGGAAACCAAAAGGTTACCTATACTGGAGTTGCGACTGCTTTTTGGTTTTGCAAAAGTCACTACAGGGAAAAATAACTTCAGCTGCAACAAAAAGAAAAACTCGAAAATGTAAAAATCATTGGCAGCTTCATAACTATGTATGAAACAACAAACACCTATCTTTGATTACTCTCCTTATGTAATCCATGTAAATACTTGACAAGTTTTACTAGTGCTAAACATATAAAAAAAAAAATAATAATAAATAAATAAATTATACACGTCAATGCAATAATTACAGTTACAAGGAACAGGAGCTCAGAGCAAATTTTTCAACTTGACTGGGGGAGAAAAAAAAGTTGGAAAAGGAGAGATTCATATTGCAGATGCAGTTAGTGAGGAGGACATCATAAATTTCTGTACTACTCAAGCATGTTAAAGATTTCTATTGGGTACTGTAACAACCATTTAATATATACCTGACAATACAAAAGGCTCGTATCCTTTCCACGGAATATCTTTGCTATGAACTTACCACCTTCTCTGAGTATGTGCGTAACAATTGTTAAACCCTGCGAAGAAAGAGAAAAAAAGAGTCTAGCTCATCTATGTATAACCTATGTATCTCGAACTATATTAAAAACTAGCACAAGGAAGACAGACAGAGAGAGAGAACAGGGCAGCAGCAGAGAACAGTGATGAAAGCAACAAAATTCAGTCCACAGAGGAAAAAAGTCGTACAAGTGCAGGCAACATACTTTAGCAAAACCTGCTTCAATATAATTTCATAATATACAGTAACCACGATTTACCTAAAGAATCTCATCTACCTTGCTCACTTGTTACACGGTATTTTCTATTTGTAGATTCAAACAATTTGACACTCATTGTCATTAGTGCTTCTAGTTGGTTTTATTTTTTATCCTTTCCACGCACTGTAAACTAGAGCTGAAGCAACATCATTACTGTCAACGTGTATGTAAATCATGCAATTCAAAATATCTTAAACCATTCATCAGCACAATCTAGAGAATAAAAGTCTGTAGAAAAACACTGCACTTACAGCTAGTATGAGCTGAGACTGAACAAACTCGTCCATGTCATGAAGACCAGTTACTATAAACAAGCACATAATCAGTAACAAAATATCATCAGGTGGAACCACAACAGAGAATTTAAAAAACATAAATATGAAATATCTACCATCAGGTGCACCATCACAAACCACCAGGTCAGCCTTGCACCCATCAAAATGCCTAATGACCTGGTAAAATTAAATATTTGATAAACCATGCACAAAAAGATATGACAATTTAGTATGTGATCAAATTGTTGAATAAAATAAAAGACTACTAACACAACGTGAGTACTCATTCGAAAAAGAAAAATAAGCCAGTATGAAGCAAAACATAGGACAAAGAGAAATTTAAAACAAAATTGACCCTATTGCTGCATTAGGATCTGGATATGTCTTTGTTTACCACTTCAAATGTTAAAAGAGTTGTTTTCAAATATAACAAAACAAGTCGACTTCTTTACAACTTATCATTGTCTGATAAACCGTGACATTTTGCTATATTTCAAAATATTTTTAGCAGTTCTGTCATTTAAAAAAATTACCCATAATAAAAATATTGTGTAAATGATACACTCTTGATGACAAAAATTATAGGAGAATTATTATATTTTAGTTAATAACTTAATATTTAGTTTAGTTGTTAATTTAGATTAATTAATGTTTAATTAGTATTTTTAGCCTTACAAGAAAATAAGACAATTAAATAATTAATTCTAATTAATCATTTATTCATCTAAATTAACAACTAAACTAAATATTAATTAAAATATACTAATTATCTTCTAATTCTCCTCTCAACTCTGCTTACCACTTCAGCTGTCCTAGCATTTGTTATATCACCCTGCACTTGAATAACACCTTCAATTGGAGCCATCGGCTGTAAATCAATAGCAACAATAAGAGGAAGATCACCATCCCTGCAAATTAACCTAGAGAATCAATGAAAGAGGGAGATAACAAGGGAAAAATGGAGAGAAGGATGGGAAGGAAAACGTTACATTTTCATATAATAATCTACCATCACTTACTTTGTATTGGGAGAAAGCTTTGCTGGGAGATACAATTTTCTACTAAGGACCTATATATGATTAGTAAGCGAGAAAATGTTAGGATAACTCAAAATAATCAACCAAAATAAATCATATTTGTGAGCAATAGTTGCAGCAACACATACTGCATTGCTTTTATCAGCAGCCATTATATTTAGTGTTTTTCAAAACATTCGCTGAAGCATAATAATCTTATGAGAGTTAATGTAAAAATACAGAAAAATATATACTGTTACAAAAAAGAAGATAATGAAAACTTAAAACATGCTTTTATAAGAGTGCTTAAAAATTAAGGAATTCAAGTTAATGTGACCATCACTTTTGAAAAGGGAGGAGAGGCTTGCACTCCATATGCAGGCATGCTTTTCAAACAAAAAATAAAAAATGTTTACTATGTCTATCACATGAAGAATTCTTGTTAGATTTAGTTTTGTTTTATACGAAATTCGTTTTCCCCATAAAGCATTGACCATTAGTTTGATACACAAATTGCAACCAGAAGACACCCAAAATAAATTACCTGGCTCCAGCTACCGGGGGCTGCACATAAATCCACCACTCTCTTGACTCCTGCATATGAAATTTCATTGTAGATGATGTAATTAGAACTTAGAAGCGTTTCAAATGACTTGTACATGATAAAACAGGATGACTACAAAACTAAATAGATCACACAGATTTCAGGAGGATTCTGGAAAACAATTCTGTTAGGAAGGTTAATCCAAAATGTTGCAGCAATATTTATTATCATTCATGTCAACCATCTTAGTGATTGACATCCTACCAGAAATGTAAGAATATTTTACTCGAAAGGAGCCCAATACAAGAACAAACCTTCAAATATGTTAAATTCCTCATCTATCTGAAGGAGTTTAAATGCACTTCGAGCACGCCAACCTTCTTCTTTTGCTTTACGGTAGTATATATCCTGCAAACAAGACAAAGTAAATAAAACATGGAAAAAGAAAATGAATCAGAAAGAAAAATAGTCAAATAGAATAGTGCTCAAACCCTCTTATCTCTTGAAGCTTTGCCCATGATTGAAGAATCAAGCAAGAGTTGCTGGTAGTGCTGAGCAGACAGGCCTCCTGGTAACATTCAAACCCAGCAAGAAAGTTAACGTTGGCCATCAAAGGTAGTCTAAGTGTATTTAATATTAAATAAAAATATTGAATCCTCAATCAAAAAAATACACAAATTTTTGGACAGATCCAACAAGCCTTACTGTACAATCCAATTTGAGCATCAAATTCCAACTTTCCAATAATAACAAGAGGTTTGCCACATTCAAGGTTAAAATTGAAACAGAGCAAAAATATCTAATTGAACAGTTCGGGCTCCGATTGACAACCATCGGATTTTGGATGTTTTTCTTTTGAAAATTAAGCTTATAAACACAACTTACACTCACGAGTTCCTTAGTTTTGATAAATACGCTCAAAGAATGTTTTTGAACTTTATCCCAAGTTTTGAAAAATATAAAAAAATGTTTTTACACAAGTTGTTTTTGCTTTTGAAATTTAGCTAAGAACTCAAACGTTATCTTAGAAAAGGTAGAAATTGTTATAAAAAAATTGTGAAAAAATATTACAATTTTCAAAAATCAAAAATCAAAAACCAAATATTTATAAAACGGGGCCTAAAAGCTTTTCACATTAGAATATGAAAAAGTGGTGTGCTCACAAACAACTCTAAGATCTAGCTTTAGAATCTTCGCCTCCAAGTACCACATCCTAGAGGAAATGTTTACATGGATAATCTTTATCAGGTATTTCGTCGAGCACCTTACGTGCCTCGGAATGTAACGTCTACACCTCCGACAACTACTAGCATTCAATCAGACACGGCCAGAAACAATTTTCTAACTAAGGGAATTAATATTATTTCCATCATATTTGATGTCAACTTCAAGGGCCAATTTGTGAAGTTATCAACAACTAACTACACAAGCAAACTAATAGTTACAATTCAACCAATCGCCAACTAATTACGAGTTGATTAGTTACACAATAAAACAGCAAACTAATAGGCCTGATCCAGCCAAACTTCACGCTGCAACGGATTAAACATAAATGCACTGAATTCGAAAGGTACAATAGAATGAATTAGGGCAAAGAGCTGGAATACGTTCACGCAGCAATGCAAGAAAAACTAGAGACGAAGAACAGAGAGAGAGGAAACTCTTACAGTAGAGATGTATTACCACGTCCGTCGAAGCTGAAATCAATCTGATGCTAACTTCAAATCTTCAGTACAATAGTTTGGTGCCGGCGCGCCGCCGTTGTTAACCGCGTATTGAATCCTTCCTTTCTCCCTCCTCGTTTCTTTAAATTTTAAAAACTTATAAATATTTTCAAATTAATTGGAAATTCTCTCTAAATCCAATTTTTTTAGTGCTGAAATTGGAATTAAGAATCTAAGATAAATATTATAATAAGATCCGGGGGAAAAACTTATTTAAAAAATTATGTTTTTTTTTTTTTTTTGAAATGGTTTATTTTGATACTTTTCAATGGTATATAATTCACTTCAAAAAAAAAAAAAAAAAACTCTTACAAAATTCTTAATCAATTTTACCATCAAATAGAACTCCGAACTCCAATTTGTTACCCAATGAGAGTCAATATTTTTAATAAAATTAAGAATGATGAGATTCTATAATTTTATTTTAGTATAATAAAAAGTCGTAACGGAGAGCAAACAGCTAAAATGAATAAATTATATAAAATAAATTATAACACTTGTTTGTGTCAAATTGATTTTATTTTAAGATTAACTTTTCTATAAATTAGAAATTTTTTGTCCAATTGATCCGTAAATTAAAATTTTTATAAATATCAATAGATCGATGAGTTATTAGACAGATTAAATATTCAAAAGCCTATTAGACAGATTTTAGAGTTTAGAGATCGTATAGAAACATATCTCACAATTTAGAGAATCAACTAAACGTTTAAGTGGGAAAAAATGCTACTTTAAACTATTTCAGTGACAATGAAGAGATATTCAGACAAGTATTACGATTAAATACCATCACAAAGCCATTTACAACCAAAGAATTTAAGCTAGGCATTTGTGGGCTAGTTTGCAAAAAAGAGCAAAATAAGACCCCAAAAAGGAAAATCAATGATCCACCACTAAGGAGAAAATATTCTTACCCATTGAACGATTAAATAGTTTCCAACGGATAAAATAATCATTTGACTCTAACATAAAGTTCGTTACTTTTATCCATCAATAATTGGAGCTTAGGATTCTATACTCCTTTCATTCAACCTGACTTCAAATGGCATGTAAATAAGAACAAGAGAAATGATTGGTCTACATCACGATATATTTGGGCAAATAGAGTGAGGGTGTACAATTAACATTGAACAAAAAATGGTCAGGGAAATACATGCTGGGAAACTAGCTATCTCTTCCAATAGGATAAAACAAAAATAATATCATCAATCAATCAAGAACCCAACAAACAGATAACTAGTTCCTTCAACTCAGATGTTTCGATGGCCTGATGGAAGTTACTCGTTAGTTTCCAGACACTGTGGGGATGATTGCTGGTTTTGCATCCTCAGCCTTTTCATGTTCTTTGTTTAACATCTGGAAAACAGATTTTGCACGAGAGCAGTGAACGATTATGAGCTAATTGATACGATATGTGTGCATAAAGTCAGACATGTTTGGAAGTGATTTGGAGAGCGACAGGAACTAACCTTGTTATTGATTAAATTATGAAGTGCAATGACACTCCTAATGAGTGAGGAAAGATAAATGACCAGCATCATATCATTGGTTTTTACTGCACGGTAGGGTAAATGTAGATGAAGGCTTTTTAAGGAAACATGTTAGTAAGACAACGGAGAATCTCCAGTTAGTATTATTACCTGCGAATGATTTTATCAACTCTGCCACATTTAGATTTGGAAGAAGGTTGAATACATCCTGCAATTTTGAGTAGAAATTAAACATAGTATATATTGTTGGGGTGGAAACTTATAAATCATAATCAATTGGCCTGTTCGATGTTAGTATTTCTCGCACCACATAATGCACAAAACATTATTGTAAATAAAGCACACCACAATGAGGAAGTTCTTACATAATAGAGTGTGTTGCGTAACAGCACACTATGCAATTGAAGGATTAACAAACAAGACGTGTGATGAATGCATCCAACAATTGGCCATGACATCAATTGAATCACTTTTCGCTGGATCTATATAGAGTGTGTCTATTACTTCTCTCTTATTGGTTGTGGGGTGGGTGGGGGGGGGGGGGGGGGGG
>QLSR01000645.1:2589352-2599664 GCA_031780015.1 Citrullus colocynthis
TGGGGGGGGGGGGGGGTTGACTTTTGGGTCTTCAGTCATTTTATTATTAATACTTTCTAATAAGAAACATTTTATTAATTGATGAAATTAGGAGAAAACCCTAACACCAAGAGGTCTAATATATGTAGAACGATCTAAGTCCACACAATTATATTTCGATATCCTAGTTCCAATCCTTCGGTTATTAAAACTATTTGAACATTTTGAGAAGAGGGTGAAGAGATGTCAACTTCTGGAGCCCTACTCCTTTGGAAGAGTTCTCATGTAAGATTTTCTTTCATTAATTGGTCGATCCTTCTCCCCTAGGGGTTTCGGTCTTTTTGGTTCTTTGTAGGATTAAGATCCCTAGGAAGGTGGGGTTCTTTAAATGACAGGTGCTTCACTGCTCTGTTAACATGATGGATAGGCTTGTGAGGAAGATGTCTTTGCTTGTTGGGCCTTTTTGTTGTATTCTTTGCCAAAAGGCGGAGGAAGACTTGGACAATATTCTCTGGCGCCATGAGTATGCAAATTGTCCAAATGTTTGGTTTGATGACTGTGAGGCACATCCGCCTTTCGGGAGGAAAGGTTGTCTTTTACAGAGCGCAGGGATGGCTGCAATTTTGTGGGTTTTGTGGGGGGAACGGAATGGTAGAGTATTTAGGCATGTGGATAGGGATCCTTCTAATGTTTGGTCCCTCGTTCGTTTTCATGTTTCTTTTTGGGCTTCATATTTTAAGGATTTTTTGTAATTATCCTATAGGCATTCTAGTGCATAGTTGGAGCCCCTCTTGTAGTGGGTGCTCCCCTTTTTTGCGGGCTTGGTTTTTTGTATGCCCGTATATTCTTTCATTTTTCTCAATGAAAATCGTTTTCGTAAAGAAAAAAGGCATTAGAGCATCCCAATGCTTGAGTGAGGTGAGACACTATTATGAAATTTTCGAGTTAAAAAAATAGGAAACAACTTGTTTGAGCATGTAAATACTAAACCAGTAAAACTTATAAGATAATGTTCAATTAACTATCAAAAGAATAAAATAGACATCAGAAAAAGAAGGGAAAAAAGAGCATATGTGCAAGGTACTTGAATGTAGGACATCTTTTCTTAAGAAACGTTTCTTCCTTTTTTAAATGCGGATCTTTCTGACCTGCAAAATTGCATTTGCAAGCAAGGTTATCTTGCTTGGGATCAGATTACGCAGGCAAAGGTGTACTCAGCACCTAATCATCCCTTTTTGAGAAGTGGAAAACATGTTTGGAGTTGCAGAATATTTGTTATTTTCATTAAACAAATAGTGCAGAAAGCACATCATCATACACATACTATAACCCACACACACGGTAAATCGATATAATGCAGTGACATGAATAAAAATTGCAAGAAAAGGGTAGAGAAAATGGTACCTGTAAATGGTAAAGAATCTCATGATTTAATGGAAGCTTCTCATCAATAACAAGATCAAGGTAGGCACGAATCTCACGTAGTCGTGCATCCAAACCTTTTAAAGCAGTAAGTTTTCCTGTAACCTATAAAATATCATTTATGTTAGTCATTGCCTTATGTGACCTAATGCTTTCATCCAAGACTCGAAACTTAATACAAGTCAATCACAGGAAACTGATTGGAGAGATTGCAATGCAAGGCAAGTAATGGTAAGGAAATTAACCTCATTGGCAAGTGTACTAATGGTGGTATCCTTGACATCTCTTAGTAAGTGTTCCACACCTGTATTTGGACAAACCAATAATATTATGCGGTTAAAAAGAACTGATAAACACCCTAAAATTAAGATGAATCTCATTGTATCATCACTCACCAATTTCCTCAACCTCATGGGCAGCAATAACTGAAGGTACATGAACAAAGATCTTCTGGCTCTTTTGGGTAGCATTCTGTTACCCAAATTAAAAGATACGCATTGGCAATTAGAAAACGATATTTATAGTTAATTTAGAACCATTAACTCTAATGCATCTGATATGTTTGGGGAAAAGAGATAACATAAGTCGTGACAGTTAACACCATACCTCTTTAACTTCTTCAACGTCATAGTAGGCTTTAGTTGGTATTCCCAGCTCCTTTGGTTGTACATCAATAATCACAAGCACGGGATTCGGTACATAACTAAAAATCCACCAGAGAGGATATGAGTGACTCAAAGAGCAACCAGAAAAACATCGGTCATGTGAATATTGATACAACATTCACCATTGACTGACCATAGAATAGCCTCCATAGGAGATCTAAATTCGTGGTATAAAAATTACATAAATAAGGTGGCTCAGAAAACTAGAAAAAAGGAGCACAGAGAGGACAGGGAGACAAAACAAACAGGATAGTTTTTAAGAATAAAGAATTTGAGAACTCGAAAATAAAATTTTGAGAAACTCGACACCAAACAAATACAGAGATCTTACTTGTGGAACAACTGGTGAATATCTAGGTCATTCTCCCGTAGCTTTGGACCTGTGCTATACCAACCTACGATGTGCTCCTTAGCTGACATATCCACAAATTCAAGGCTAATATAAACAAACAATTCTGACCAAATAAAAAGCACAAAAGGCCTAGAACAAGAGAAAATACCATTTATCCTCTTAAACATTGAAAACATCGATTCATGATAGTTGTGGTCAAGAAACCATATGCTTGGATCTTTCTCATCTTCTTCAAAGGGAACTGCAATAATGAGAGTACACCATCTAAATGTCACAATTAAACATAGATTAAGACAAACTAACATGGTCCAACGATACAAAAAAACTTGCTGACTACCCATCAGAACAATAACTACCCTACTGAACTCATACATGGCTAAACCATAAACAGTGGATGCCAAACCACAAAAGACTACAATAGAGGGAAATAGAAACTATAGCTAAACTAAAACATAAAATGGTTCCATGGTAAGTCCAAACAATCTCGAGTTAGATGGATAATACTAATGTTATAAAGATATTCAAAGTTTTAAACAGTGTGTGCCTAAAGTATTGAAAACTTTGGCTGTCAAATCCTTCAAACCTGCAATTCCCAATTACACGAATCAATCCAGTATAGGTCACCAACGAATTTCCACTGTCATACAACCATGAAAATAGTAACAGCCACAGCAGGTGGAAGAAGCAGGCAACTGAATGCCCTAATTAATTCATAACGAGAGGCAACCTAAAAGCTTTTGCGAACCAGGGCAACCAAAGCATAAGAAATCGCTTCTTTCCATGCCTTTTTCGCGAATCATGGCAACCACAAGAAAGGTACATTTCCAATCTCTGTAGCCAATTCTACTTTATGTTCAAATAACGTCAAATTCAGACAAATACCCAACAAAATACGCAGATTCCTAGAACCCTTAAAATAAAAATCAATCAGGATCCACTCTCAAGTATTAAACCAAATCAAACGACCAGAAAATCCAGATCCAAACAGAATACAGCAAGTTTTTTAACAAAAGGCGAGAGAGAGAAAAGAAGAAGGACCTGCATAGCTATTGCTGACATCGACGGTGCCCTTGAAAGAGCTACCGAGTAAAACTCCTACAACTCGTTTGCGGGATTCTTTAGCGACTCGGTTGTAGTTATCGACGATGCTGAGTAAAACCAAAGGGTGGACTACAACCTTCTCGACTGGCCTCGATGATATTTGCTGCGTCTTGATCACATCCATGGCGGAATTTTTGCAGTATCTCCGAGTTCAATCGAATTCGCGCTTCCGTGCCAAAGGTTAAACCCACTTCGAAATGGAGCAGCAGCTTATTAGCCCTTTTTCTCGAGGGGTTTTCTTGCCAGAAAAGCAAACCTCCACTGTGATAAGCGATCCACTCGGCCCAAAGAAACCGCGATTCTAAAGCGCGCTTTTTGTTTGCTTCTTCCCAGGTTCGGATGTCAAGTTTAAAGGAACAAAATTAGGGTCCAAATCTTTGCATATTTAATTGGATGATCCAAAAAAGGAAATTATGTTTAAATTTATTTAGGGTGTGTTTAGAAATAAGTTATTTCAGTGAAACCATCTACTCCGAATTCTAGAAGAGTGTGTTCTTTTTTTTTTTTTTTTTTAAGGAAAATTGTACTGTAGGGCCAAAATAAAAGGTGAGTTTTGAAAAATGTCCAAAAACAAAATTATTTGATTTATGGCCACACATAGAAGAAATAAGTTTAATACTTTTTTCTCTTTTTTCCATAAGTTAAGTGGTACATTATTTTAAGATGTAGTTGAATTATATAAACTTGTATCCAATATCTCTTTATTTCACATTTTATTGTAAATTTTGAATCGCTATTGTAAATTTGTTTTATTTTTTAGATAGGTTCAAATTGTTTTTTATATATATATAATTCAATTTCTTACTTAATTTTACTTTTGTTGGTACTATATGTCTCCCTTAAGATTCAATGAAGTTATTGAATTTTCCCCAATGATGAGCATTTGTTATCCTCTAGTTTTAGAGGCTTTTATACTAAATTCCTCTTAGTTTTTAAGTTGGGAGGATATATCGAAATAGAGACTGTTCCACGAATCGAAGCTACCGAGTTCAAGGACTTAAACTCAAAATGAGGGGATGAATTGAATTAAAGTCCGATTTGCAAATGAATGAGTTCAAAGGGTTTGAGGTCAGGTTCCATATGACATGTCTTTGTCCTCTTTACAATTATGGGAACTAGATGATTAATGGAGGAGAGAGGGTTTGTTTACTAATAAAGAAGCGGATAAGTGGGTATGTGCCTTGATTTGAGATGCTTGTAGGGAACAATGTATTTACTTATGATGGAGAGTTTTAAATTGGGTCTTTGTATGTACAATATTTGTGCATTCCAAATTAGATTATAATTTTTTTGCCACACATATTGTAGATTTTTGAAGCTTTTACATTATCCATGAGTTTCATGTTAAGTGATATATTTTTTTAATCGACTTCAATAACTATTTTTTCTTGATTTTAGGAGTTAATTTGGGATTTTATTTCCTTTGATTGTTGGTTCATTAGACTGAATGACCAAAGGATTCCAAGATTTAAGCAATTAGTTTGTTTTTATTTGAATTTTAAATTGGTTACGATTTTGTATAATTTAAGTATTTCGTTTAGATGTTCTGTTAAGGAACATTTTTTATATTTGATAAATTTTATTAAAAATTCTTTTGGCCATTTATTCAAAGAATAAGTGTGATGGCTGTATTTCTAAATGCATATTTAAATTTGGCCGCTATTGTCCCTTCTTCTAATTACCTAATCACTCCATAATAAATACAAGATTGAAATTATTAGTTCATAGTAATTATTACTAATGGTTTATGTAATTTGATTTTTGTATAAATATTGTTTATGTAAAGCAAAACAAATAGTGTTAAAAACACTTTTGATAAAAATGTGACTAAAATATATGACTGTTAAAACTTAGTAAACACATTTTAGGTGTGTGCAATAAATAGTTTGGTTAACATTTTGTGAAATACAACTAGTGATAATTTATTAATATTATTCTAAATTCAACCAGTATTAATGTATTGCTTTTAACACGTACTCTTGACTCAAAATATTATTAATTCAAATCTAGTTACTTCACGTATTGTTTAATATATAACTTTGTTAACTATCAAAATATTTATTTTTTTCACAATTTATTTTTTAAATATTTTTATAAAGTATTTTTTCCATAGTTAGGAAAGCATAGAGCTTAGATCCTTATCAAGTAGACTCAAGTGAATAAACAAAAGTCAAGGGTTGAGTATTTTTGTAAGTTCAAATTGAATGGCAAAACATAATAAAAGAATGTTAAAATGCCATTTTGATTCAATTATTCTCAAACTGGATTAATTTTAATTTTTATATTTTCAAATGTCTCGTGTTTGCCTATTTATTTTTAATAAATCTTAAATGTATTCCCGTGGTTTAATTAAAAAATCATGTTTATAATTGTTAAAAGAGAGAGAGAGAAATGTAGAAAGAGGGAGAGAAGCCCAAAACAATTGGACAAAGCTCACGAGGGCCCATGAAAGCCCAAAGCCCAATATCGTAGAAGGATCTGCTTCACCGTGTCTGGAGGGAGAGGATAGGGTAAGGCGGACAAGGACAAGGAGCGAAAAAATCACAATACCATGGGAACACTAAATACTCCTATCCAAAATTTAACAAAAGTAAAATAAAAATTAACAAACTATTAATTTTATATCTATTTGTATCGTGACATAAACATGTAATAGATAGACGGTGATATTTTATTATTATTTATAAAGTATTTTTGACAATTTTATTATTTAAAATAATTTTTTAAAATAATGTACTATTTTATTTTATGAGTCTTACACCTATTATTAAATATGTATTTTAGAAAAAAATAAAGTTTACCCCCAAATCAAATAAAGTTGTATAAATTTTTATTCTAGAACTTTCGTTCAACGAATTGCAACCAAAAAAAACTTATATATGATTATTGCATTATTATTCTTAAACTTTAAAATTTTGGGAAATTATCTTAAATGGAAAAACTGTTTAAAATATTTATAAATATAGCAAAATTTCATTGTCTATCTACGAAAAATCACAACAGACTATTATCTATGCCAATAATATGATATTTGTAAATATTTTAATTTTTTTTTTGTTATATTTAAAAAGAGTCCTAAAATTTGTTATAATTTTTATTCTCGAATAAATCTTCTTTTGAAAATTCATAAAAAAGAATTATATTTCCATATGCTCTCAATGTACTGTTGAAATAAAACTAACATCAAATCTAAAGTTTTGTTAAAATTCGTGTGTCTCTTAATAAAGTTATTCCATGATTATTTTTTTGCACAAATCAAACTTAATTTCGAGTAAAACTTGATAGGACTTAAGTTAGTGATTTCTTTTATATTAAAATGTAGAAACTACAACATTTAATTAAATTTGAGGTTCAATTTGATGAAATTATAGTTAATGGTGAAAATGGATAGAGCACATGTGACAAGTTAAGAGTAAAAAAATTAATTATTTCTATCAAATATTATTGATGTGAGGTTTAAAATTTTCGTCAATATGTCGACATTTTCATATATTTATGAATTTAACATCTACATGAACGATAAATCAATGGAATATATATAAAAGAATCAATAAAATATCATAGTATTAACATCCATACTAAAGATATTAATTAAACTTATTTGAAAAATTATGTTTATTTGTTAATTTAAATATCTATTACGATTTTTGTTGTATTTAAAATTTGTTAACAAATCGACGTTTTATTGATATGACTACAAATTTTGAGATCTTAACAGTTGTATGAACGTGGATATTTAAAACAAACAATAAAAAATTGGTCATATTTTGTAAAAGAAAAGAAGGATCTGTTGACAATGGGAACCTAAAAGGTGTGATGTGCATTGCAAAAGATGTAACCAATTTTTAAGGCACAGCATCCAAATTGGTTGACATTTATGACTCACCCTCTACCTCATCCCATTCTACCACATAACATCCCCTAATTCATTTCTCCCTCAGCCCCCAACTTTCCAGTCTGTCACCTCATCTTTTCTCTTCTAATTAAATATGGACTTTATAAACCCATTAATTTTTTTTTCATAAATTTTTAATGCTACACCAATATTACCCAAATATGTTTTCATACTATTTCTATGTATTATCTATTATTAGATAATAAATATTACGTAAGTAGTATAGTTGTTATTATAATGATATTGACTATATTTTTCTTACTGGCAAAATGCTGGCTAACATCTTTTGCAACTTGTTCTTTGTTATGTCAAACACGATGTTTCAACCTTTACAAAATTTGTCTGGAAATATTTTCCTAGGATTGTTGTATCTTTTAGGGTTGGTGTTTTCCATATACAGTTTGTGATTGTTGTGTTCTAGTAAGGTGTGCATACATGCTTGACAGATGAATTGCTAGAAGTCGTGTGTAAAACCTCATTGTTTGAGGGTGTTGCAGTTAGTTAATTAGGTTGAGCTGTTGTATTTATGAGTTATGGGCTCTTGTGAGTTTTAAAAAGGTTTTTGAAACATTCTATCGAGATTTGTTTTTTCAGCTTATGTGAGACTAAAATTTTTGTAAATGGTTCTCACACCTAGGGGAGCCTAAGTAAATCTAGTCAAGGTGGTCATCATACAAGATAAGGAAAGATTGGTGCAACTCCTAAGAGGGGTTTTTACACTTTCGAGAAGCCTAAGTTACCTTCACCGAGAGATAGGCTAGATGGGAGTCTTAGTAGAAGGTATTAATGGATAAACACTACAGTCATTATAATCGTTTAACTTTTTGCTAGTGAAGTTTCTTTCATTTGGGGTTACTGCCTCCAGACATAGGCGATTATGCACTAAACTGAGTCACCAATCTTCGTGTCTCTCTATCTTTAGTTATTATTTATTTTGCTCAATTTTTATTCATCTTATTACATAATGACAATGTTTAGATTCTCCTATTTTCAACGGTAACATGTAAGAGTGGAAATTTGAACGGAATAATTAATATAATTAGCTGTTGTTTTGTTATTACCCATAAGGCAATGGATGGACCCATAAAATTGGTTGGTGTGAGATTTATTGTATATCCTCTACTATTGCCAGTGTTGTTAATAAATACACATAACACTATTATATAATATTTCCCTATTTAAATCTACCCCTTACACTCTCCTCCTCTTGTCCACTACCAAACTACAACCTAAGAACCAACCAAAACTTGCCCTTTTTTTTTTTCATTTCAACTAAAAGGATGAGAAAATTTATTTTAAATTTGATTGAGTTTACTTATATTATTATTGTTTTTCTTTTTTGAATGAGTCAATGAGAATGAGTGATGTTTGTTTACTTGGTGAGGAGGGGCAATATGGCATGGATATTTTAGGCTTTTATGGCGTTTGTGCTTTTGTATGCTTATAAGCAATGGGAGTTGGCAGAGATATAAATGCTTACCCACATTCATATTGCCACCCAAATTATGCTCTTTGGCGAATCCCAACTGTTGTAAGCTTCTGCCACCGTCAGCCTTCGCCAGTGCCGCCGTCAGCGCCTCCCGCTCTTAATTGTGTTAACTGTTACCCATCATGCAACTAGTATTTGTCTACAGATATATATAAATATGTTTCATTTGGTTTTAGCAAAATATTAGAATGGTTTGTTGTTTAAAAAACCCGCTATCAAACCAAACGAGTCTATGATTTTGGTTTAAAATCTTGTTAGAATTCATGGTGTGAAAAAAGAAAAAAAAAATCAAGTCAAGATCGAATGAATATTTGGGTAGAACATATACTATGATCTAATTATAGAGAAATAGTACTCTAGTTAAATTCTCTTTATGTATTATCGTGCTCTTGTAATTGAGATCGGTGAAAAAATTATTTTATGTAATTTGAACAATTTTTTATCTTGGAGTTCTTTTTTTCTAATAGGTCGTGGTTTTTTTCTTTCAATTTTGGATATGTCAATTCTTTCTATTTTTATTTGTTGTTTTCTCTTAAATTTTTTTTCTTATTGCTATCATACAAGTAGAAGACTTTTTCTAACAATATATTTATAATAAAGTTTCAATTTTAGTCTTGAGATTTAGTTTGGGTTGCATTTTTATTTATCCATTTGTATTTAGTAGCATTCCTCGAACCAAAAGTGTAGGTCTCGTTTGGTAACCATTTTGTTGTTGCTTTTTGAAATTAAACTTATTTTCTTCCTATTTTATTAGATTTGCATATTAAAAAAAAAAATCAAATATTTAACAAATGGGGCATAATTTTTTATAACTTTTTAAAATAAAAGTTTGGAGAAATTATTTGATAAGTTTGTAAAACTTCAAAGATTTGCTACATCTCTAAACTAACAATTCAGTATCTCAAAATTTATATCCTTACGGTAGGTTGAGAATATAAGGGGTGTAAATTAAACTATTTTCCTTTATTTTTCTACCAATTTAGGAATATTCCAATTGGTTAAAATATGTTAATTCGAATATAATATAGTGAATGAGAGATTTATTATCATGTCAAAATTAGATGGTTGAACTAAACATTTGCTATGAGCGGAGATTTGGATTCTTTTCCAGTTGTTGAACTCAAAAAATGGATTTTTCAAGATAAATGTTACATAAACTGTCCAGAAAAGAGAGAACTATCAAAATCGAAGAAAAATATAACACAAAGCAACAACTTTTTCTGTATACATATTGGAAAAGAACAATATACATAAAACGATTTATATGATGATTAATCTATGACCATCTTGGCAGCCGAATCTTATTTTTGTTTCTAATAATTAACTTTTTTTTTAATGGAAAATCAAACCAATGGAGAATAATGGGATTTTTTTTTTTTTTTTTTTTTTTTTTTTTTAATTTTTTTTTT
>QLSR01000645.1:2607898-2618599 GCA_031780015.1 Citrullus colocynthis
TTTTTCCCCCCCCCCCCCCCCCCCACATAAATGATTATATAGTTTTAATTATTTGTATGGTTTATAGTTAACTATATATTAATAACTAAATTGAAAATGTAACATTTCTACATAATTTAATTAATTAATAATGTGTGATTTATAAGTAAATACATATGTTAACATAGTAACGTGATCAAGCATATACGTGACAATGAATATTTGACAAGTAAAGATTAGGTGACAAAATAATATACGTGAAGTATCAAAATGACAATAATAAATAAGTATTGTGTGTGCACATAA
Source organism: Citrullus colocynthis (assembly GCA_031780015.1). NCBI lineage: Eukaryota > Viridiplantae > Streptophyta > Magnoliopsida > Cucurbitales > Cucurbitaceae > Citrullus > Citrullus colocynthis. The sequence continues at coordinate 2,608,184 of QLSR01000645.1, forward strand.
CGTTTATATTTGTGTGTTTTTTAGTTCAACAATAGGTAGAAGTAAGAGATTCAATTTTGATCCTCTTTAATTAATTGCATGTCTTAACCAATTAATCATAGTTATTTTCTTGTCCTAGTGTTAGTCATATTCTATATAAAATTGAAAAATCGTATGGACGTCATTTTTCATCTTGTCCACGTCCTTATTTTTTAGAATTAAAAATCGTGAAAAGTATTTTATTCACACCTTTCTTAATTAAAATGGGGAAAGCTCTATGTGGTTTAGATAAGGTCCCACAAAAGCATAGGGTAACAACAATTTCTTTGTCAATCAAATCTTTTATTAGTACAAAAGAGAATATCCGATCATAAATCTTATGATCGTTAATACATATTATATATTAATTGAGCTTTAAATATATTTTTTTAATTTTTACAAAGAACTCTTTTAAAGAGATAGTATAATCAATTTAATTCATTTGATGTTTAATTGACCTTCTTAATTTTCTATTTTAATTAGTTTCTTGAATATATAGGTTTTAGTAGATGTCACACAGCTTGTCAAACCAAAACTCCCTCTTTCTTAGAAGCATATGGAAATAGGTCACTTCAAAAAAGCAATTAAAAAAAGTGGGATTAATTAAATATAAAAATGTTGGAATTAAATGTGAAACTGTGGATTTTGTTGTTGAGAGTAGGAAGGAGCCTTCTCTCAATTCTTCTACATTTATTCTTACAACTACCTACAACAACTGTTTTCTAATTTTCATAATATAATTTAATTTACTTATTGTTGCCATCAATCAAAGATGAAAGATGGAAATAATAATATTTATAATGAAACTTTAAATCAAAGAAGTGATGTCTCGAGATCGTATATATCTTGTATATTTATTTTGAGAAGAGATTAGATAATTAATTTTTTTTTAACCAAATCAAACATAGTTTAACTTACGTAACTTACATAACTTAGTAGTTCGAATCCCTTTACCTCAATTATATTAAAAAAATGATGCTTGGAAATTTAAGTTGAAATTTTCCAAACATAGTCTTTGGTGGATAATATTTAATAATTTTAATATAATTGTATTGAAAGGTTGTGATGAATTCCCCCCACAATACGTAGATGAACAGGGGAAAAATCGAACATTTGACTTCGAAATTGATAGTATTCTAATCTTTTTCGAAAGATTTTAGGAAAAGTTTATACTTTGATAGCTAGAATTAGAATTGTGGCCTAGGTCGTATAACAAAGTAGTCCATAATTTGGCGGTCCATGTTTTGTCTAGTTCTTGTTTTAATATTTAGAATTTTCTCAACTTTGATTGGCTTGCTTCTCTTATTGCTTCTAATCAAGGTGATGGAACCTTTGATGAGCTATGTTCATCTAGCGATGTTTAATTGCATGTTTGACAATGCTTTTAAAATCGTCAAAATCATTTTTATCATTTCTAAAATCACTTGAAAACACAATTTTATCACTCAAAATTAACTTAGTTTTCAATTTTATACTTTTATGCAATTTTCATATCATCAAAATTAGTTTTGAAGGATTAAAAACATATTTCATAGTAATTTTGAAAATGACAAAAGTAATTTTAACCATTTTAAATCAATTCCAAATATGCACTCAATTATCCACAAAATTATGTTTCAAAGCACAAAATTGACTACCAATAATTTTACCAAAACTCACAAACTTGGTTATTATTATTATTTTAAACTACACTCATACATATATATTTTATATAATTCCTTAAATGCATATATGAGTTATGTTTTAATTAATGAATCTTCAAATGCTATACAAAAAGAATGAAAAACTGTAACACCTATTGAAATTCAAAATGAAAACAACTTCCAACCATTTTCAAGTTTAAAATAAAGATTGTAATATTTATCGAATTTAAGATACAATTTGATATATATATATATATATATAGTCTGCTTCCATTTATTTTTTAAAACGAGTTTTTGGTTTGTTGATTTTGTGAGGGCACCATTAAAACGGGAAGTCAATAGTTGGAATCTTATTTTCAACTTGGAATTTCTTTCTTTCCCTATTTCTATTATTTTGAGAATGAATTTGGCATTCAATACTCAGTACTCATGTATTTCACTGAATATATAAGTACGGTTCTAATAATCGTCAAAGTGAGTTTATATATCCTTGAGAGGTTAAAGGTTTGATTTTCATCTTATAATTTTTATAGTAAACAAAAATTATTGTTTTAATTTTTAGTTTAATTTCTTTTATATATAAAAGACACCGAAGAGGCTGTTATTCTATAGTTAATTTTTAAAATTTGCACATATATATACACACAATCGAACATACATTTTTTTTTTAATGTAAAAAAACATCTTCGGTAAATATTTACGTATATTTTTTTAATATTTGGTACTCTATTTTGAAAAAATTAATGGCATAGAGAGCTTAAATTTTATTTCCAGAAATTTTAAGTTTTATTACTTTGGTTATTTATCCTGGTAATTGTATAATGATTTTTTAATTATTTTATAATTAATATTTCTAAAATATTTTTAGAATAGATAGTATTATAACTTAATCTAGATATTATATATTAATGCATTTAATATTTTATGAATGTTAAATTTTTGGTACCTAAACTTTTATCCAATAAAACTCTTAAATATTTTAAATTTTAAAAAGTTAAAGGACTACCGTACGTGACAAACTTTAAATTTGTAGCTAATTAAACCCTAAGATTCAATTTTTTTATTTAATAAATTCATAAGATCTTAACAAATTTTAAATATGTTAATTAAAGACGTATTAAATAAATTTAGGAAAAAATTGCACAATTTTTTTTTAATGCATCTCAAAGCTTAGTGATTTATATGACATAAAATAAAAATTTCAAGATACTTTCAAAATTCAAAAATCAAATAAACAAAAATGTTATACGAGTTTATACCCGTCACACAAACTTACGAATGCACCATTTATTTTTATTCTTTTATTTATTTAATGGTTGACTTTTTTTTTTAAAAAAAAAATATTTGGTTGGTGTTGTTGTTTCTATTATTATTGATGTGATTCTAAAATATTGTTTTGAAAACATTAAGAATGTTTTCTTTATTTCGAAAAATTTCAAAAAATGTTAAGACTGTTTTCTTTATTTTAAAAAATTTCAAAATAAATTGAAATACAAACAGTTTTCAAAATTGTATTCTCAATCCCTCTCTTTTTTCGTTTCATTTTCTCATTTTAATTCTCTTTCATTCAAAATCTTATATTAAATGCATAACGTAAGAGAATTTTCTCTCCTACTCGATAATAAATTCTAACACAATTTGAATTAGAAATTTATCTTTCTAATATTTATTACATAGTTAGGATAAAATTAGCTACGTGCATGTCAAATTGTAACGATATTAATTATATTGCTTAAGTTAATCGTCACCTACTCTATAAATATAAACATATAGTTTGAGTTTAACTTAAATTTTTAGTTATTGTGTGTGAGTGGTTTGTATGAGTGTAATTACAAGTTAAACGTGAAATAAACTTACAAATATAGTTACATGGTAGAATTTAAGTGACAAATTAATGAACACAATTAAAATAAAAGTACAAGCGAACACGTAATTGAACAACAAACACAGCTATTAATCTTAGAATAAAATAAACTTACAAATTCCATCAACCTAACTTGGAAGCATTTATTTATGTAAGAAAGTGACCTCATTTTGTCCCAAATTTAATACTCCAAACAAGTTTCGGTGGATCCATCCAACACTATTTTGCCTTAAGACAATGGATTTCTTTTGGTTTAAAGAATAGTATATAGGCTTATAATTCATCTTGACACTTCTTTTTTCTTTTAATATTAAATTGTAAATTTAATCTTCATGATTTGGTAAAACGTCCTATGAAACTAAACTCTAACTTTCTCAAACCGTATGGACTAAATTTATATTTTAACCTAATAATAATAATAACCATTCAAAACTTAACCAAATTAACATATATGTGTGGACAATTGTTTTCTAGAACTCTCTTTTTCCTCTCTACCTTCTCGAATATACCTTTTTAATACTATAAATAAAAATTTCAAAGAACGTTTTATATATATAAAATTAAATTAGGCATAACTTATTTTTTTTCCCCTCACCCTTTGAGATGATCTATATAAAGTAACAAAAATGTAGCCAAAAAGTTGCTAAGTTCTACTTTGACTATCAAGACAACCTAGAAATTAGTGTCTTAAGTGGACATAAAGCATCTAACTCACATTCCTTCAAATTTATGAATGTTTCTTAAAAATGCCTAAGCAATCTCTGAAGTAAGAAAAAAACTCATAACAACCTAAAAGTATCTAGTCTGCCCTTTGCAACCCACTAAGTAGCTAATATATAGCAAAAAGTGGCTAAATGCCACTATGGATCCTTACCAAAACGTAGAACTAATAGTTCGACTTTATAAATGCATCTAAAAGATATCATATTGTCAAAAGAAAATGAGCAATTAAACGAGTAGGCCAAAGAAAAAAGAACACATATGCATATATAGAAGAACCAAAGTACACGAAATGATTTGATAAAATAGGTAATTGAATCTTTGAAGAACTAACTATGATAAAAAAAATAAAATAAATAAATAAAGAAGTCCTTAATAGGAGTTTGCATACCATAGGTACATAACTAGTTCAACTATCAAATGAAGCAAATAACTAAGCAATAGATCATGAAGAACCGTAGGTACTGATATTTTGTAACATAAACTATTGGAAAATCAAATGAGATAGACCCATGACTTCATAAACAATCAAGTATATCAAATTTGAACACTAGAAAATTAATTACATGCTAGACAAAAACCAAATTAATTTGAAAGTATACCTAAATCAAACCTACAAAATTGTGACAACGTACCTACTTATTTAGTAATCAAGGTCAAGTGTGACTTTTGTAACAAAGAGTTACCCATTTCATTCAAGTCCACAAGATATATACATGGGAACCAAAACAACTAAATTTTAAAAGAATGCATGTTGCATGCTCACCAGAGCAACTAGTTCTTTGAAGAAGTTGTATTGATCTTGGAACGAGTCAAAATTTTAAAATTTATTTTAACAAAGACTCACACCGTTATTAGATTACTAGTGTCCTTTTATTTTTAGTACAATAGGATGGAGGATTTGATAAAAGAAAAAAAAAAAAAAAAACTTATTAGTTGTTAATACATATTTTATGTTTGGTTGAGCTAAGCTCATTTCAGATAGATTACTAGTTTAGAAATACTATTTAATGTATGCATATTATATTTTCAAGTAGGGGTGTAAATGGTTCACTTCAACTCAATTTGAGTGTTGAGCCGAATTAAAACGCTAAACCTATGAAGAAATATCTACAAACTAAACTGAACTACTAGAGGTGGAGACTTCACGAATTCAAGAATCACATTAGTCTTTCATTCCTTCCGAATAACCTAAAACATGTAGACCTACCGAGAGGGTACTTTAATTTCAACCGAATCTAGATCCAACTGTATCAAGTTTGCTATTTATCTAGAGATTCAATTTTAAATATGAATATCATTTGATTGGTTCGATGAAAATTTTGATTTTCCCCCAAAAGTTCGAAACCGTCAAACCAATAATTTCCCCCTAAATTAATAATTTTCTATATTTCTAAAATTCCAAACATGAATCGTGACACCAAAGAGGTTTGATTTGCTCTCTTACTCGTGATAGTGAGTATAACTCAAATGGCATAGAATATGTTTTATCAATCTTAAGATGATAGGCTTAAATTCCTCACTCTAGGAATTTTTTTAAAAAAATCTTGAATGGATCAATGGTTGTTAATTTTGTACTATAAAAAATAGATTAATCCCACGGAACGAGAGATCGGACCATCTTCACTTTGGCCGTGTTAGTTACATTGATTGTAAATGATTGGTTAATTCTCAATTTTCTTCATTTCAACTCTTTCTTAACTCAATTTATAGGTTTATAACTAATAAGAATTGTAACAAATAATTTTAAAAGCAGAATAAAACAGTTTTGAAACCCAGCCTTGAATTATAGTATTATTACTATTATTATTTAAGAAACTGAAACGTTGACACTAATTTTATTTATTCAAATTTAAAATGTAATTTCCTTCTTTCATATATCTAGAAAGGAAAATTTTAAAAAGATATTGTGGTTTTATAAATTATTTAGAAAAATATTGTAGTTTTTGAAATATTTATGAAAATATTATAGTTTTTATTAGAAATTGGGATTTGGGGAATGGAGTTTGCTTTTTGTTATTTTTTGCTTGGTCGAGGGTTGAACCCTCGACCTTCTTTTTCCTCCTCGACCAAATTTTTCTTTTAAAATGTTTTTTCCCCACCTTCCACTTCCCCACTACGGAAAATTTTAAAAAATATTGTGGTTTTATAAATTATTTAGGATTATACTTTAATAAATTTTTAAAAATATTGTGGTTTTATAAATTATTTAGAATTATACTTTAATAAATTTTAAAAAATATTGTGGTTTTATAAATTATTTAGAATTATACTTTAATAACATTATTTTAACTAACATTCTTTTAAAAGCTGTTATAATAACAAACATATATTTTATCAATAACCAACCAATGTAAAATTAAAGTGTCAATATTAATACAACAATTTATTATTTTTTTCCACTAAAATTAGTAATAATAAAAAAATTCAATGTGTCCCACAAGGCGGACGTCACTGATTTCGAGTTGGACTTTGCCCTCTAGGTTGCTCTGGTACCTCTGCAGGTGCTTCAAGATGTCGTGTCCATGTGTATGTATGTATGAAGACGATTACCCGGCCTCTGAATCATAATATCTGAACCAAAGGCTGGTTGCATAATCATCGGGCTAGCATAACCAGTCAGGCTCTGCATTTGCGTCTGCATCATAGAAGGCAATTCTTCCACATTATGGTCAACCGCATCAAACTCATATTCTTCTGCTCTAGCATGTCCCCTATGCCTAGGAACTGGTGGAGGTGCAATAGGTATATTGTACATGTAGTGTAATTCCTCCATGTAACTTGCGTTATTATTGCATATAGTAAATACTTGATCTGGATCATTTGCAACATCACGAAGACTACTATTGCTCGATCTTTGTGAATTAAAAAATAATTAGATAATATTTCAAATAAATTTAAATAAAAAATAATTAGACAATATTTGATTATATACCAAATGACCTAAAGCCGCTCCCGGACGAATAATGTAGCATCTCGTAATATTATTATACTAAAGGATGTAATCTTGAGTTGCATCCCTATCGAATTGTCCAACTGAAACGCTGACTGCAATAAACCTTCTACGATAGTGCCATCACACTAACAAATGTGCAACTTTTTCAGACCAATCTACAATTCTCATCTCAATGTCATGTAGTAGAGGTTCAGTATTGCACTCTGATGGTACATCCTGTTTGAAACCAAGCGGTCGGATTACCATGTCAAGAAGATGCCACTCACCAATGTGAAAACATATGAGTGGGCTCATCGTCCGCCATATGTCTTGACCGCTAGTACAAAAATTGGGCAAAGTGTCCATAACAGCTTTGTAAGACTCCCAAATAATATGAAACATAACATATTATATTAAAAATATTAAATACAAGCATATAAAAAATATGTATAAAAAATTCATTTGGGTTTAGTATTCACATACCTGGTCAGGTTGAAGCAGATGAAGCATATACTCACTACATGCGTAGCTGACCTAGTTACACAAAATTGGTCTCTCCACCTATATTATTAGATTAATATTTTAGGTTTAAAATTACCTATATTAGTCACAAAAAATATTAGCTAAATTAAATTAAAATGACATACCGAGAACCGAAAGCCCGTTCTGCTAATTGATGATCGTTGACATGTCGGAATTATGGAGCCATTATTGGAAATCGTTCCCAAGCCCATATTTGTAGCAATATCAAAGGCCCAGCGATTTCACGAACATCAAGTTTGTCTATATCCAAGCCTACCCTACTTACATTAACGTATAAATGCACTAGGTTTGGGAGCGGCATTGCAATTGAAAACATCAGATTCATCGTTTGTTCGTTATGAATGGGGAATGACATATACTATATACTTTACAGATCCTAATGGTGTTAGATTAGGATGTCTGTATATTATTTCTAAGTGTTTGATCTCATATCTGTACCAGGTGACAGCCCAATCATTTCAACAAATTGTTCAAAAACAAGTCCATTATTCACATTTATGCTAAAACCCCCACATGCTGGATGGTTATATTCAACTTCATCAACACCATCAATCATATGACCATTTGTAAATAACATAAATCACAAACACTGCCATTTTCTAAAAAAAAAACAACAATATACATCATTAATTATTTAACTAGAAACTCTAATATTAAAAAAATCTAGTAATATTTAAAATGCAACAAAAATATAAATTTATACTAAAAAATTAAAATTTACTCTAATACTAAATTTAAAAAACAAAAAGAACATTAAAAGGTAATATTATTCTTAAAAAATTCTAAAACTAATATTATTTATTTTAATAAAAATCAATATTATTTCTTCTAAAAATCAATATTATTTTTTTTAAAAAAAATTAGTATTACTTTTTTTAAGAAAGAAGTTCTTAATTTTGTTTTTGAAAAATTATATATATTTATTTATTTATATTGAACAAAAATACATTCTAAAATAAATTTTCTCAATTAAAAAACAACTTTTTGTGTTAAAAAGATATAACTATAAAATGCGAAGCAAAGACAAATTATAAAAATATTATATTAAAATTATCAACATGGTAGATCTAATATAATATTAATATGATAAATCTAATATAATATAAACAACATTAAATTATAGAAAAAATTCATAACATGAATATATAAATATTATTCAATTCAAAAACTATTAACAAAATAAATACGAACGTTAAAATGGTATGTCTAGCATAATATAAATATCAGAAAATGAAATGGTAACTTATAAATTCGACAATGGTTTACTTTTTTTTCTTCCTCGAGGTGACAATGATCGATCTTTGCTTTCCAAATAGCAACAAATACTGTAGAAAAAATAGCATGAGAATAGAGAAAAAAATTTATATTATCTTTAAAAAAATATATATTTCATAAATCAAATTTACAAACCTCGTAAATTGGGAGAAAAAAAGAATATTTCAATAGATCAAATTTTTTAGAAAAAAAAGAGGGAGAAAATTTGGAGAAAATGGAGTATTTGTGAGAAGTTGCGAAAATGAGAGGAAATAGTGGGAGGAAAAAGAGGGCGGCGCGACATTTAAAGAGACTTGGTCGAGGGTTGAACCCTCGATCATAAGTTATGAGCACTCAGCAACAGCAACGACAGCAGCGGCAGGGAATCCCTGCGACGACGGGACGAGACCTGCGGCGGATTCTCTGCGACTACACCTGCGGCGGACGGAATCTTTGCAAAAGTTTTCATTTGTGGGTCTGCGTTGGTAGAAGGTTGAGGCCTCGACCTTGCGTTGGTCGAAAGTTGAGGCCTTCTTGGGTTCGTCGAAGCAGACGTTGCGTTGGTCAAAGGTTAAGGTCTCCTTGCGTTGGTCGAAGGCTCGCATTGGTTGAGGGTTGAGGTCTCAGCTTTTGCCTTGGTCGAAGGTTGAGGTCTCGACCTTTGCCTCTTCCCACTTTTCAATCTTCTCTCTCCTCCCAACTACCATATTTTCCTAAATAGTTTCCAAACTACAATGTTTTTCTAATTATTTTTACTAAATACAATATTTCAATAAAAAGTCCTCTAGAAAGTGTAATTTGTTAGATGATAGTTTGGCAAAGAGTGGTAGACTGTTTAGTTTGAGTCGTTAATGTGATTGTAAGTAAGTGATCGTTGTTCAAACACTACCCTTGAGGCATATATCAATATTCTTTGTAATTAAAAAATAAATAAAAATCCATAAGACTTTTTAACCTAAGCTATTAATGTAACAAAAGTTGTATGAAAATTAGAATGCGGTCTACATACCTAACTTACGAACATTTATATTTAAAAATATAGTCATTTATTTTAGTGCAGAAAGTTTACTTGACATCCAACTATAACTCTCACCAAATTTTGTGGCGACTTTAGAAAATAACTTTAGGATAACATAAATAATTTGAATAACAATTGATGATTTGTCACCTCAAGTATCAACTCATATGACGTGATTTATTTTTTTTAATGAGCAAATGTCATAAAAAGGTCCAATTGAGTACTACTTGGTAAATTATTGGATAGGATAATTTTTAAAGGGAAAATTAGGAAAATCTGACACTTTTACGTCTCTTGACAAAATTATGAAAAACAGATAGTTTTGAAAAAAAAAATTAGGAAAATCTGACATTTTTTTTCTTATTAGGGAAGAGAGGCACTCAACTTTCCTTTTAAAAAATTTATTTTTCGTTTTTTTTTT
>QLSR01000645.1:2619824-2633031 GCA_031780015.1 Citrullus colocynthis
TTTTTTTGTTCTTCTTCTTGTTTTCCAAGTTCTCTTTTAATGTGAATTAGAAAAGAGAAAAAGTAGTTTAAAAGAGAAGAAAAAATCGATAAGAATAAATAAAATTTTAACAAAAATAACTTAAAATAAAAAATAAAAAAGTAGATCTACGTTAACCAAAAAAAAGAAAGAAAAAAAAGTCCTTATAAGATTAAAACGTCGTTGAAGTCTAATTTTTACTCAAGTTGGACTCAAAACCTCATTGAAGTCTAATTTTTATTGGGCTGAAACATGGCCGACCCATATATTTGGGCCCAACCTCACAGTGAAATCGATTACAGAACTGTAAGTACGTGTGAATCACTCAAACTAAAGGATATCCGTTATTATTATTATTAGGTTTAAATCTTATTTTATTCCGACCTTGAACAATGTTTCAAGACCAAACTTTTAAAAATGTCCGTTTTAGTAGTTAAATTTTGAATATTATTTTATTTTGATCTTTAAACTTTTAAAAAATGCTTATTCTAGTCTATGCTATATTTGTTCAAGACCAAACTTTTAAAAATGTCCGTTTTAGTAGTTAAATTTTGAATATTATTTTATTTTGATCTTTAAACTTTTAAAAAATGCTTATTCTAGTCTCTGCTATATAAAAATTATGTTAACTCTTTAACAAATGACGATGTGACTTATATTTTTTTATGATTAGACTATCAAATTAACTATTGCTACAAAATTTAGAGTTTCAATTTTGAACAAGGTAGCAAAATGAAAGAATTTGAATGACATTTTTAGTTAAAATTTTGGGTATTCAATTTTTTGAAGGATAAGTTGTTAACATTGTAATGTATCTAGAGCCTACTCATCTAAACATACAAGCTTACTCCTTAATTTTTAAGGACTATAATGAAGTTTTTTTTTTTTTTAGGTCCAAAATAAGAAAAAAAAGACCCAAAGCTCACATATTAAAATAGGATTTAAAGCTTACTATTGTTTCTGTCCTCCGTTTGATATCTGCGCTTCAATCAACTTCAAAATAGGAGTAAGTTTCAAATGTAGCCAATCTCAATTTAAAATATTACCGAACGCTTTCCAAAATCGGAGAAAACAAACCGAGGGTTAGTGTTCTGTTCTGTGTTCAGACTTCGGTTGAGTCTAGTAGAGCTTTTTTCGTCTACATCGCAATTGATTGATTTGTTTGATTACGTATCTTGATCTGGATTTTGATTTTCGTTTTTTTTTTAACAAAGATTCGAAGTTAGCCAAGAGTAAATTCTTTTTAGGAGTTATTGTTTGTGCTGTGACCGTACTAGAGTAGTTATTAGACAGATTAGGGTTTTATCCTGAAGCTGTAATATCGTTTGAAAGGAAGATTTTCTACTTTTTACCGAAAGGGTCCTTCGGGAAGGTAAATTGTTTCTTTGAATGCATCATATATTCACCTGTTTCCTATGAGCGGACAATCGAAAGACGATGCAGATGTTAAGGCAAAAGGCGGAAAATCCAACATTTGCCAGGATTGTGGCGCTGATTTCAAAAAGCCTGCTTACTTGAAGCAACATATGCAAAGCCATTCCTTCGAGGTATTTTAATTTTTAAGACCTTTCCAATAAATTGTACTTCTTCGGTTTGAATTGCTTGAGAGATATTGGTTCAAGAATGTGTTCTACTACTTTTCTGCATGGTTAGTTGCACACTGCTTAAGTGGAATATAAATTATATGAGACGAATGGTTATGTGGAATTTGTAGGTGGACATTTGATATAATGCCAACGGCAATGGGTATGTTAATTTGTTATCTAGATGCTTGCTTTTGGGGTTCTATCTTCTTTACAGTTCTCATCTCATAAATGGGTTTGAATTATGTGCTTGCCTTTATTGTTTACATGCATGAGAGCTGTACTAAGGTTTTTTCTTCCGTAAGTAACACATACTCTGCAAATGCGTTTATGGGTGAAACTACTTTTAGCTGAACTATAGAGCATCCCAATGAATGTCATTATTCTTTTTTTTAGGTTGGATGGGATATCTGATATGTTCCCTTGTTAATAACGTCTCAGATTTCAAATCTACGCCAACACATGAAAGTTAATCACTTGGGTCAAAAACCCTTTGCATGTGGCTTTTCTGGTTGTAGCATGAGATTTGGCTACAAGCATGTTAGGGAGAATCATGAGAAAAGTGGCCACCATGTTTACACTAATGTAAGTTCGCATTTAGAGAACTTTATATATTTATGTACATTTGACCTTCGATTATCTAAGGTGCTTGTTAATTTGGTAATCAGGGGGATTTTGAAGTAGCTGATGAACAATTCTGCTCAAACCCAAAGGGGCGGACGAAAAAGAAAGTATCCGACCGTTGAAATGCTTATATGGAAGAGGGTTACTCTCCAAGCAAGTGATTTCATGATGGATGAGGAATGCTAAAGCCTTTAAGGTTTGTTTGTTTTGCCTGTAGTCGCACTATTTAGTAGGAAGCCGCCCCCTTTGTTACCAATGCATATTCATTACATATATTTGGTGGCTAACCAATGTATAGATTGATAGAATCTTTATGTTATAACAAAGTTGTGCTGGAAGTTAATTGGATCATTTTTGTAGAGATTTTTAATTTTTGAAGGGTATCTGCTTCCCTGTCCTTGTTTTTGCCCCTTTTTCATGTTCCATCCCCGTTTAGCTCGCGGGGAATTTCTTTCCTCAGTTCCTTCCAATTTTTTGCCTAAATGTAGATTCTTTGCCAGAAAAATGGACATCTTTAGTCGATTGTGCCAGAGTTTTTTTTTTTCCTTTTTAGAGAATACATTCTCTGTCCAAACCTACCATAGCTGAACGCTTTATGTATGAAAATATGCTTCATGTATGAATATCAAATTCCCAATTGGATATTTGAGTCTTCATCCCTACATAGTTGCACTAAGAAAAATAAAATGATACTGTGGGGTGTTTGTTTTAAGGAGTGGGATTGGATGGGTTAGACATCCTAAGCCCAACCCTTGTTTGGAGCAAGGATCTAGGAATGGGTTTGAAGAGTAAACACTATTCAAACCAATGAGTTAGCTTCTTTTTTTTTTTTTTTCTCTAATTTAATTTAGGAAGTTTGCCGGCCAACTTTTGAAACTACCTCGGGTGACCGCTGTTAGCCAACTTCGGCGGCCACCTTTGATGATTGCTCCCGCCAAACCCTAGCGGCTCCTTCCCCCTCCCCCTGTTGACGAACTTGCAACCACCAACTCCATCGGCCAACCTTCGACTGCCACTTCTGGCGACCCCACCCGCCAACCTTGAAAAGCATTAATAAAAGGGATAATTGCATTTGATAGCACTTTTAGGGATAATAATTAGGTCTATAGCAACATGATCTATAATAATAGATTTTATCATTAATAGATTTCTATTAGTGATATGGTCTATCATTAATAGACCATGCTATTAATATGGTCTAACACTGATAGACTTCGAAAGCAAAATCTAGATTTTGCTATATTTGCAAATCTTGTTTGGATTGTGCTTATATCTGCAAATACTTTGAACTTGATTGCTATATTTGCAAATTTTGTTTGGATTGTGTTATATTTGCAAATACTTTGAACTTGATTGTTATATTTGCAACTACTCTTAATAAAAACTCTTAGGATATAACAAACTAAACAAACTACTATATGATAACAATTTAATGAACGAATTGTCAGACACATGTGTGTTTTTATTTTGAGGAGTTTTTATAAAAAAATGTTTAATTAAAAATAAATTTTTGAAAAACATTTTTTTAAAGTCATTTCAAACAAACAATTAAGTATAGTTATTTAGGCTATAGATGTAGAAAACCCAAATTTTATCTAATAACATTTTCATTTTTTCCGTTGGTCAAATTAACTAACTCGAAGATTTAGAATAATTTTTTAAATGTGAAGGTTTTAAATATAGGAAACAATTTAGTGGCCAAATAAAAATCAAAACTCAAAATTTATGATTCTTTTGCCTTAAAAATTATAGTTTTTCAATAATTGAATTTAACATAAAAATACTAGTTTATTTCAATTTTAAGTTAGCATATTATGGTGAAAAATCAATCATTTTCAAATTAAATTAGTTAAAGTGACAAAGGTCTATGAAATTTTATAGTAAAATTAAAATATCAAATTATAATTTTAGCCAAAATTTCTATTTCAATTTTTTAAAAAAAAATTACTATTCTAAATTTTTTAGTTTGTTTTAAACTTAACTATATTAAAATAATTAAGATCACAAATTTAAACTAATATAAAATCTAACCAATGATTAAGTAAAAAAATAAAAATTCACAACACAACCTCTTAAACCCAGATTTCCAAAATAGACTTAGGCCACCTAAACTACCTAAACTTTTTTCAGACTTAAAATTCCAAACTAGTGCGCTAAACTCCCCATGGGATTAGTAAAAGCATATCATTTTCATAATTTTTATTCATCATTAACCATACATACTATTTAATTCAACATTAATGAGAGGGAGACGGTGAAAAGGAGCAATAACTATATCTTTGAACACAAGCAACAAAGGCAAAGTGGGAATTAAAGTCACATAATTTAGAAGCAAAGTTTATAAATAAAAGCTTCTATTAACATAGGATTGAGAATTGAAATGATATCATTTGGACTTAAATGGGATGGCCCTGATCACCGTCTGATGGTACAAAGCTGCAAGTGCTGCCCCGATCAACGGCCCTGCCCAAAACACCCACTGCCCCATACAATATTAACTTTCGCTATCTAAACTTGGTAATCAAAACTGGAAAGTGAATAACTAAATAATTAATGTTGCCTAATTCTAATTTCAAAATAATTATACTTCAATTAAACCGGAACTTTGAAAACAGATGAGAAGGGCTGTGGAAAACTCACATGGTCATGCCAGCCTTGGTGACGGTTGTAAATAATGGCGGCGCCGAGGCTTCTCGCCGGATTAATGCCGGTTCCGGTGATTGGAATGGTGGCTAAGTGCACCAAAAACACCGCAAACCCAATCGGCAGAGGAGCCAACATCTGCACAACAAGCAATTATATATGTATATAATTAAATTGGCTTTCCATTAACATATGATTTGGAGCTAACTAGATGTAAATTATAAACACTGCTTATGTGTATTTTGTAAACATATTTCAAAATAAAAAAGAAAGCCGGGACAATTCGTCGTTGGGAATAACGAAAGAGAAATCCGTCACATATCCTGTTTTTGACCGCTTGGCTGCATCTATCGCATTCCAATTGACCAATTATAACTTGATACATGTCAAATTTTTGTGTTGTACTGCACGTTTCAAATTATAAGACAAGTTTGAAAATTAAAGAAGGTATTTTTTAAAAAAATTTAAAACTAAAAAAATAAAATTTGATTAAAGAAATTGTTTTAAATAACAAAAATTATTAAAAATATTAAAAATATAACAAAATATTCATGTGTACGAGTGTCTATCAATGTGACTATTACTGATAGACGTTGTGTACAACAATAGATGTGTCTATTACTGTTTATACTATCTATTACTGGTAAATATCTATTACTGATAAATATTTTACCGATTTTGCTATATTTGAAAACAATCAATTTGGTTGTGAATTTAAATATATATTTTTTTAAAATGATAACAAAAGAAAGTATATTTTTAAAAAGTAAAAATATAAAACTTAATAGTTATCAAAGCTTACGGGAACGTGGGAATCTCGAGCATTTCGCTTTGCATCGGTGGCTGAAAAGACGGTGTAAACAAGCAGAAATGTGCCGACGATTTCAGCTCCGAGGGCAGCTGTGTTAGAGTAGCCTTCATTAACGGTGTTGGCGCCGCCGCCGAGCCGCTCGAAAGGTCCTTTTTCGAAGGCTTTGACAACGGCGGCGCCGCAGATGGCGCCAAGGCACTGCATTATAATGTAATAAACCGCCCTTGTGAGTGACAACTTCCTTGCTAGTAATAGCCCCAATGTGACTGCTGGGTTTATGTGGCCACCTGCGCAGATCTCAATTTTACATTATTTGATGGGATTTTTCACAAATTATTAAATCATTACACATTCAAATAAAGTTTTATTTTACGATTTCCATATTTTTTAGTATTAAAATCAAACTGCTTATTAAGCCATTCTAGTTACAGTAATAAGTCTCAATTATTATTAAAAAAATTATGAACATAAAATTGAAGTTATAAAATTATATATATAATCAATATTATAGTTTGTAGTACATAATAATATGTATATTTTTACTTTTTTTAAAAAAATGAAACGAGTTTATAATATCAAAGTTTTTATATATTTATTTTAATGCAGTTCTGATTTTAAGAATCTTAAAAATTTTAAAATTCACTATTTGGATTATAGAACTAAAAAATAAAACTCACATGGCAAACTAAACAAGTCTTGTTTCAAGATTGTGTAGGGTAAGTCCAAAAACTTTCAATACTGTCTAGGAAGTGATATATGCTTAAGGGTAAAAGTTAGAGGCATAACCTCATGAATCTCATTTTCTATATACAATAGAAACAATTTTAAACAATCAATTTAGAAAGTTGTCACATGGCAGATTTTTATTAGACGTAGTCTTGCACCAAAATTTTTTTTTCTATGTTCTAATGGATCTTGAAAGTTCTTATTTTAGAAGTTTAGAAACTTAGTCATCACTAGACACTTTTTAAAGTTTAGAGACAAAATACACGAATCATATCAAAACCAAACAACTAATCTAATAAAGTTGTGATATATTATATTAAAAAAGACAAAGTCGAGCGGGAAGGGAAAAAATATGTTTACAAGAACAAAAGTCGAGTTTTTGTTTAATTCAAACATGTTAGAATGAAAAATCTTCTACTTTTTTAGTCATAATATATGTTCAAAATTAATTGAGTTATGTTTAAATTGACGAGCGAGAAAGTTAAATGACCTGAAATACCAGCTGTGCAATAGACAAGAACAAAGATGATTCCACCAAAGGCCCAAGCAATGCCTTGGACTCCAACGGTGGAACACTTATTTGGAGCTTTGGCTACACCCATTATAGTCATTACACTCACATAAATGAACAACAAACTCCCTACAAACTCTGCAATCCCAGCCCTATAGAATGACCATGAACCTAACTCTCCGCCCTCGAACAGCGGCGCCGGGGGCGGCTCTCGATAGTCCTTCCGAGCTGCCGTCCCGATTGCCTGCCTCTCTTCGAACCTATTCACTCCCACTCTTACATCTTCTTCTTCTCTCTCGACCTCCATTTTCACATTCAAAAATTTTAAATAAAAAATTTAAAGAAAAAATCTCTCTTTATAAACTAAGCTTTAATTGCTTATTCTCTTCAATCTCCACAAGATTGAAATTAAACATAATGGGAATTATAATTTATAAGCATAAGGAGATGAGTGAGATTGATGGTGGTGGGGCCAAAGTTTGCGTAACTTTCATGCAAAGTTTGCTGGGCATTCTTCTTTTTATCATTCTCGAGTTAAATAACAGGTTAAATTTTCTCATGTTTGTATCTATTTTGTTCGAAATTTAAAAAGTTTTTATAATTCAGTGATTTTTTCATCTTTCAATTTTTAATAACTTCTTAACGTTTAAACTCTTAATTGTACGTAGAATTATTATTTTTGTATTTAATACTTCATTCAAAGTTTAAAATCTTATTAAGTATAAATTTCGATTATACACAAAATTGAGAGCTTGAGTAAACTATTAATTATTTTGTTTTTAAAAAATCAAATACTTGCTAAATACAAATTAAAAGTTTAGATATAAATTGAAATATAGCCTAAATCCATGGAGCTAAATTGAAAGTTTTGAAACTGAATACGAACCAAATTTGTAATATACAATTCAACTTTTGAAGTGTGTATTATTTTTCACTCTTTGATTGATAATACAATGCCGACCTTCCGGGGCTTTACCATTTTGCTACTTCAAGCTGCTTTTGAGTAATTATGCAAACCAGCCAAAAGTTTCACCTTCAACAATATTGCGCAATTAATTAATATATATATATATATATATATATATTAAAAAATAATAATAATAAAATTATCAATTTAATCTTTAATTTTTTTTAACTTCATAATTAAAACAATAAAATCCTAACATGTATAAAACAACAAAAACCGAGATCTTTGAACTACATGATTTTTACATTAACATAAATTAGAATAACAAATCAAATTATCTTTTTCTCTTGATATAGAGAAAAGACTACTTGATAAGTCAGAGTCTGAATCAAACACAGAATTTTATTTTTATATAGACACCTCCTATCAAACAATTTAATTGATCGATAATTATCTTTTGACTAAGTAAAATAACGAATCTAAAAGATAAAAGGCGTAGAGAATATAAATGTACCACACTGAATATGTTTTACAATCTTATTCTTAAAATAAAATTTTGGTTTGTACCTTGATAAAGGGAAACAATTTTGATTATGCAAATTCAGTTTAAACAAGTTGCACTACAAGTTTGGTTAAGTATTATAAACTTAATCTTAAACTAATAAAATGCTACAATGATAAGTGTTTCATTTGAAATTTCGTTAAGAGCATATGTTTTAATGAATTATAAAGCATACGGAGAGTAAATTGATAAGGTTTCAAAAGAAAAACTAAATTAAAGCTAAAAGTTATCAATTATTTGTAATAATCAAATTTAAATTTGTATCGAACTTGATATTACCGAAATAAGAGAATGTACTAGAAAAAATTTTTAGGTAAAATTATCTTTTTGGCCTCTAGATTTTAGATCTAGTTTCAAAATGTATTACAGGTTTACATTTGAGTTTTAATTTTAATTTTAATTCTTGTTTTGTCTCCTTCCAAAATGTTACATTTTCACCATTCAATTTTGAGTTTTGTTTCAATTTAGTCCCTATGACTTCAAAATTTACACTTTTAATTTTAATTTTTCACTGAATACTTACTTTTAGTCCGTGATGTTAGTGTCCATTAATTTAATTAAATAATTAAATTAATTTTTACTAATTTTCCATCCCAATTAAAATTAAAGAAATATTTTTGCAACATAATTATTTTAAATTAATTAACTAAAAGTTAATCACAAATACCAAAGTAAGTATACGTACAACTCGATAGTTAAAAATACAAAATATTGAAACATAACGACCAAATGAGAAGTAAACTCAAAATCCGATAATAAAAATATCACATGGACTTGGTACTAATTAAATATAAAATGAAAATTGAGGAGTATTTTCTCCAAATTTCAGTAGATAAAGTAAGCGAAATTGAATTCGTGGAAGAAATTGTGAAGTGAAAATTTCGAATTACCCATTGATAGTTTCCGAAAAGAAAGATTCGAAGACAAACTTAAAAGTGGGGGTTTGGGCACGTGACCAATGTCCTTTACCCACACCGACCAATTTTCAGATCTGAAGAACACTCTCCGATTCACTCACTCAAAGTCAACTCAAATCCCACACTTTCCTCTCTTCTAATTATTTGACTTTTTAAATTCTTTTTCAAAAAATTTAATTTTCAAAACTACTTATTTAATCACTCGATATTTTGAGATGCTTCGGGTGCTAATTTAGTTATTATAGTATATAAATACTAAAATTTATAGTAATCTATATTTGGAGTGGAGATGTAAAATCTAATAATTTATGCTAGGGGTGCATACTATTTTAGTATGATTAAAATATAGTAAATACAATAACAAATAAGGAAAGAGAGGATGAAAGGAAAATCGTAAAAACCGTAACAAAAAAAGATTTGAAATAGTAATATTGAATTGTATTTGTAAGATATAATTGTTGGAAACACCGATTATTATAATTGAAACTTCAAACATACCCACTCTAAGTTGGGTCCAACCAAATCTTAGAAGTTAAATGAGATAAAATACCATCTTATTCTTTATATTTCGAGACTTGTTATTTTAAATGTCAAATTTTAGTCTCTTAAAAATATTCCATATTCATAATTATTGATAATTTTTCTTAAAAACGGCAACATATTTACATAGTGTTTTTGTAGAAACTTATAATAATAATAATAATAATAATAATAAGTAAATTTATCTTTTTAGAAAGAAAAAAAAAAAACTAAAATTTATTTGGAGTACAATAAGTAAATTGGTTGTAAAAGGACTACAGATAAACATGGAAAATCTTTTGTACACTATGTATTTCATAAATTAATGTTTATTTCAAAATTTTCAAATATTTAATTCTTTTCATTAACATCATTTTCGAATTTTAACTTTATTTTTTGTTATTCATTAGTTTAAGTTGATATTGATTTAATGTAGAGTATTTCAAACTAATATTTTCTTCATTTTAGAAAATTTAGTTTATTTTCTTCTAAGAAAAATGTGATTGATTAAGATATTAAGTAGACATCGAATATATTATTAGTAATATACTAGAAAGCCTGAAAAACTAAACTGGAAATGAAGTAGAAAACCAAAATAACGTGGGGGTATATTATGAAGCCCAAAGATAAAGCCTAACATCGGGTGCGTCCCTTTTTGGGCTTACATCGCCATTTGTAGGCCCAAACTGATTCATTTGTGAGCTTACTATTCTCACATCCATACTCGCGCTTCCGGGCTGAGATCGACTATCGGGCCCAAATTAATTAAAGCCCAAGAAGCCACCACATGCAAGAATTTTCCGTGGAGAATCCCACATTTTAATTTTTTTTAAAGAACGGAGAGACGAAGAGAGCAATAAAATATTGAAGTTAGAAAGGGGAGGGAGAAAGAAAAAAAAAAAAGAACATAAAAAAGATACGTTTGTTGATATGTTTGACCTTTTGAATAAATGGAATTTTAAGATTATCAACTTCCATATAGGATCTTTAGTTAATAACCACTGAAGTTTCACTTTACTGAATTAAACAATAATAAATTGGTTACCTTTAATAAAGCTATTTATATTTTATTTTGTTTGAAGATAGAGAAATATATATAAAAAAAGGGGAAAATGTAGTAAAAAAAATAACGTAAAATGTGGAGAGAAGTTCATTTCCAACAGAATCCTATTGGTCTTCCAATGTCTGCCATATTCATCAAGTCCACAAAATCAGGAAGAAGAAGAAGAACCAGTGGAGACATAGACAAGCTGTAACGCAGTGCCTAGTGAGAGATATGCTTTTCTCAAACATTTTCTTTAAAAAAAAAAAACATTTATTTATTGACCAAAAAAATACCCACTATACATAACCAGCATATAGTTTGTTTGGATTTATTTAAGTTATCGTTCCAGACATGTTGATTTATTAATGTTTTAGTTTTAATTGTCAAATAATAATCATAATGATAATGATGCTTTAGTTTGGACAAGATTGAGCATTTTGAGATATGATGTTTATGAAGTGATGAAAATAAACTAAGACATTGCAATTGTTTTTGTGACGAAATCTAAATCATAGAATGATTAAATAGCTATTTCTTTTAAATAAAAGAAATTATGGAAACCTCGATTGGAAGTTGAGTTTTTAAAGGCATTTTTGTGAGTAATTTTAAAATGGCTAAAATCGCTTTTATCATTTTTGAAATCACCTTGAAACATGTTTTTAATCCTTCAAAACTAATTTTGATGATATGAAAATTGAAAAGTGTAAACTTGAAAACTAAATTAATTTTGAGTAATCAAAAATATTTTTTCGAGTGATATAAAAATGACAAAAATAATTTTGATGATTTTAAAATCACTCCAGGATATGCACTAAAATTGAAACCATAATTTAAAATAAAAATTTACCTTTTTAGTCTCAAGCCCACAAACTCTTAGAAGCTTGTATGTAGATTTGGTACTTAGTTTTAAAAATGTTTACTGTTTAGTTGACTTTTTCATATGTATATATTTTTTTTGACAATTAAGAATATGTGTGGTTGATTACTAAAATTTATAAATATACATTTTCTAGTTTTCTAATTTTTAAGAATGGATTTCAAAGATCCATTAAGTATTTTTTATTACTTTAAATAATTATCCAATATTTTAAATTAGAAAAAAGAAATTATCTCTCTCCCTCTATTTTTTTCTAATTTAAAATATAATATAGTTAATTAAAATGATTAAAAAGTACTTCATGAACTCTAGAACTAAAATAAGACAAAAATACTATTCTTAAAAACCCGAAAACTAACACGATTGTATTTTGAAAACTCGGTGCTTAGCTCCCATATTCTTTAAGACTTAGGGACTCAAAAAAGTCATTTTTCTAAAAAAATAAATAATAATTGAACATGTGATATTGTAACAGTAGGACAAAGATAAGATTTTAGTTTATTGAAATACTTTGGTAAGCTGGATGCTTTCCGCTCCAGATTCGTTGTTCTCTTTCAGCAATGAGTAATAGAGGTTTGGCCGAAAAGATAGTTTTGTTATAACCCGAAACCGAAAGGCAAACAAAAGAGAAGGAATACAAAAAAGAAAGTTATTTTTTAAAAAGGAAAAAAAACATAAAAAGAAAAAGGATTCAATAGAGAGGTCTGCACGTGCAGAGATGATTAAAAGCTTTTCCCTTTATCTTCCTTTTTCCAATGAAAATCAACAAAAACTTTTTTAAAATAAAAAATCTGCCTAATTTGATGATTTCAATTCATCCATTATTCAACAGTTCAATTTACATTTTCCTTCAATTTTAAGGCCAACAAGAAGGAGAAGAAAACAGCAATCTGTGCTTTCTTCTTTCATTCATTTGAAGAGGAACAAAGATTATCACGTGGGTTGAGACATTCTCAGAGCCCACTTAGCTAAAAAAGAAACATCGATTTTTTTTGAATTAAAATGTATCATAAAGTCAAAAAGGTACCCACAAATTCGGTGGTTCATGTTCATTTGAAGAGACATGACCATTTTTATTATCCTTAACAATAGCACTAATTTATTTAATTTTTCAAAATCTAAATTCCTGTTCAAATTACTACATAGTGGATGCTGAACTACCCCATGTCTCCTTCAGACTGATTGACATCCAAAAGCTTGTTCTTTTGGACCAATCTTTCCTACCTTTATCTCAAATCTATAATAAATTTCTCTGTTTCTCGTCTATCTTAGAGTGGACAAAATTAACTAATCTAGTGATGGTGATTAGGTTTAGGATTAGTGTTTTTTGATTGGGTTATTGACAGAATGCATATTTAGGCAAGCTATGGATCGGCTAAGAGAGAGGGGGGCCACGTGAAAGAAAGTTGAGGTTCTACTCGAATGTCTGTCTTCACAGCGCCCCCCCCCCCCCCCCCCCCCCCC
>QLSR01000645.1:2633111-2658948 GCA_031780015.1 Citrullus colocynthis
CCCCCCCGCCCAAAATTATTTGATTGAACACTCACTAGCTGGCTCTTAGTTTTAATACAGTTTAGCTTTGGAAAGCCCCACCAAATTAATGCTGGACGAACATTAACAAGCAGTATTGATTGATCTAAGGAATAGTTTCTATCTTCTTCTTCTTCTTCTTCTTCTTCTTCTTCTTCTTCTTACAATTACACAATCAAGTGACAAAAGGATTGTGATACGAAATATGACGAGAATTGGTAGGAAATGGGGCCTGTGTAAGGTCAGTGTGGGCTCTCCCATTTTGGCTATGCAAAATTTCAAACACTTGGCTGAAAAGAATCGGCACCTACAACATTTAACACTAGAGCGTGCAATTTCTTGGACGCCCTATTGAGAATCGGACCCATTGGCTTTGTAAGAGATAATGGGTCCTTATCTTGTTTCCCCCATTTCATTCACACATGACAATGGCCTCTCCTAATCTGACTACAGAAGAAGAACCAAACGGGGGTTATAATTCCCTGTAGAGTAAGCATCTGGATTGATACCCCGACTAGATGTGTATGAATAGAAACTTGAGCACACAAAGACTTGGGTTTGAAAGGGAGAAGGCAAGAGCTTTTGATAGCCATATAAATCCGAAGAAAAATTCAAAAAAGAGTCTTTGAGATCATCATGACCCAACATATCAAACAGGTGGCAGGTGGAAGACAATGACAAGATTGATGGCAACAAAGTTTTTTTGGTTTACTTTGGCCATCAAATGTTTGGGAAAATTTACTCTACGTTTATCACCTCACCACCCACTTAACACATTTCTTCAATGGACAAGGATGTGCAACAAACTCCAGTCTAATTAGACAGATAAGAGACAGATCATATTGGTATGGCAACTTGCAACAGCAAAGTGGTAGAGAGACTCACTCACAAACATACACCATCATCATCTCAATCAAACCCCAAATCAGTACTTTTCAAAAAGATGCTGCAATGCACAATAATTAGACCTTGTAAAATAACATTTTTATAAAATTAAAATTTTTAGCAGTGTGATATGCAAGTACTGTCATCACCAAAAAATCAACTTAAGTTCAGCATGTTAGTCACATTATGAGTCCAATTATAATGATTAATTAATGTAAAACAAACACCAGATCTTAAACCTCATCATTAAGCACTAACTACCTAATTTCAAAACCACCCTCATCTCAAAATCTGACTAATCATCTCTGGCAACTCTGTTTTCTAGTGACACACAGTTGAAAATCTTTTTTTCTTTTTTCTCCTCGACATTTCATCAAACACCTAGAGTGCATCAGACAATTAACGAACAAATAAAGCAATTTGAAGGGTGTCGGAGGGGGACGGCAGCCACTTTATCGGCGTGCATTGAGGCCAAGCTCAAGTAAGTTTCATCCTTCCTTCTCCATCCATAAAAATTAAATCATGTGGCTAATAACATGCCCTTCCACGCTTTCCAATGGCCACCAGGGCGTTGCCCACATGCCTATGTATGCTTAAAGTTAGGCATCTGACATTACTTCCAATCAAACTCATCAATACCTTCTTTTTCAAAACATATTTAATCTCTCTGTAAAATATAATATCTGTGTAAAAAATTCAAAAGAATTCTTCAGTTGTAGCTTACTTACATTACACAAATCAATTGCGGGGCCATGTCTTCTACCGGGTTCCTCGCATTCAAGCCTCCCAACTTTTTAACATCTCTGGAATTTCATTTCAGATATGGAACCGAACCAATTTGGCTGTCTTTTTAAGAAATCGAAGAGTGGGAATTGGATTTTGGAAAGCCCGGTTCTCTTGTGAACAAGAAAGCGCCCCAAGTATTTTAACTGTTACACGATTTCGTTTGACTCTGACTTTTAACACTTTCCCACCAAAAACCTTACAATGCAATTCTTGAGTTTGACTTTTCATCCATAACCAAATCTTCAATCTAGGGGTTTCCTTCATCCCTATATTTTGAGGCAAAAGGTTTAGATAAATTTGTAAAACAGAAATTTGATAATAATTTTACGTAATAATTTGATTTTAGTCTTTATATTTCTAATAAATTTTAAATTTAGTCTAGGCCATTAACTTGTGGTTGATTTTATATTAAAAAAAAATTCATAGAAGTTAGAAAATTTTCATATTTTCTATTTTCCTACATGATAGTAATTATTATTATTTAGCTAATTTTAATAACAATTAATTTTGAGCGGACAAGACTGAATCTCATTGTTGGTAAGTTGATTATTTGATTTTCCTATTTGACTTTGCTCTTTAGTTGAAGCAGGCATTGTCTCGCTATTTTTGTAATTAAAAAAGGAAAAAGAAAAAATATTTTAGAGGAGTAAGCAAATTCAAGATTTATTAAAAGTATACGAACTAAAATTTAACCTTTGAAATAATAGGAACTAAAATTGAACAAACAAAGTATACGGAGTATTGTCATTTAAAACAACGGAAGTTTTGTCATTTAGAACAACTACCTTTTTAGAAATTATTGAAAACATATATATATTCCCAATAATAATACATCAATTTTAATAGAATTATTTCTACTATTAACATTTGAGACTAGGATTCAAAATTTTAAAATGTATGATATTATACTATGTTTTAGAAGCTTTTGAACGAACTTTTTTGAAACAAATTAAATAATTCATAAAGCCAATATTCAAGCTTCTGAACAGTTATTTTACATGAACAAATTAAATTAGTCGATTTTAACCTTGAGAAAACAAGGTGTGAGATTCAAGCTCATCCTTGAAAAGAATTTTTCTCCAAGCCTATTTCATTTAGAATCATCTTTTTACAAATTCCATTAGACCCATTCAATAATGTAAAAAAACAATTAAAAAAAATCTTACAATTCATATTATATATATAGGAATAGAAAGCTCAGCAAGATCTAAATATATTCCTCAGCTCAACTACCCATGCAACTTATTAGAAAGGGAAAAACAACTCAAGCAGTGAAAAGCTTTAAAAGCTATCAATTGGGTGAATTGTGTTAATGCCCTCAATTAAAATCCTTGATTATAAAGGTAGGTAAAAAGAATTATTATTGTTATTTTCGTGTGACGTGTAGGGTATGAAAATTTGAGCTTTCAATTTAAACAAAAATTGTTCATTACCTAATGTTGAGTCGTGCTTATATTGATTAAAAAAATAAGAAAAAAAAAATAGAAACATGCAATTCATCGTTATCACAATATGTAATGCAAATGAATCAATAGATACAACCTTTTTGTTAAAAAAAGTGAAGTATTAATGTACTCGTTTTGCGGGGTAGGGATTTAATTCGATTTTTGTACCAAAAATATTCTACATAATTTTTTCCCTTATAGATTTGGTGGTTGGATTGCCGTGTCTAATTTGGTTGCTTTGTTTCTAAGAGTACAATTGAGATGACCCACATCGTGCATTTGTTCAAATTAATAGGTTTTTTTTTTTTTTTTTTTTTTTTTTTGGAAAACAATGGAATCAATTATTCTACTTTATAGAATAATTTGACTACATAAAAGTAGTTAAAGGATTAAAATATTTTCTTAACATGTTAAAGATATATTTATCGCATAAATCTATAAATTTAAAGGTTGGATGTTTATATATCTTAAAAAAACGTATAAATAATATATATATATATATATATATATATATATATATATATATATATTTTTTATATTAATATCTACCTCTATAATTTAATGTTGAAAAAGCATTAAAATTTTTGAAATTCGAATGTTGAATTATCTTTGTATAGAAAGAAAAAGGAGTATGGAAAAACAACATTATTATTCCTTTCTCAAAATGTGCCTCTCCAAAGATAGCTTCTCTTATCCTTTGAGCATGCTTGTCATCCCATTATGGTATTAATGGGCTTGATGTCGCCTTTGGGAAAGAGAAATATGTGTATTATTTTGGTATCCTTTTCTAGAGTTATAGATGATTTTGACATTTTCTTTTTTTCTTTATGTTCTCACTGAATTTAAGACATTAGGCATAATCATGACTAAGAAGATGAAAGACAGACGATAAATAAATAAATAAATATATCCAATCCTAATTTTACGAGAGATTTCAAAGTTGAAATAAAATAAATTGAAAAATTCTGAAAGGAGCAAAAACATGGTTGAAATTTATAATTTTAAATTGAAATCTTCTGCAACTCAATAAAATAATATAAAATCTTCTTTAATTTTATTTATTTTTGGAAAATAAATATCCTTCGTTTAGGAGTTGCAATAAATGTAATTTAATTAAGTTAGATGATTGAATTGTTAATTTATTTATTTATTTATTTTTATAATCTTGTTCAATTCAAGGACCGTGAGGTGAAAGATTGACTTATCTTTATAATTGGTTTAATTAAATTAATCATGGATTTGGATCCAAAATCTGTATCGCATTAATGAAGAGAAAGCATTTGAAAGCAACCAAAAAGGCAAAAGATGAGAACTGCTTTTATAAATTTATATATATCTTTTTCTAAGATCAAATGTCGAGGCATTAACACAAAGTCAAATTTTGTTATGACGAACGCTCCTCCTTACTCCATCCTTTGTAGCTTTTTTTTTTTTTTTTTTTTTCTCTTTTTTTTTTGTTTTTTTTCCTCTTTCATTATTGATTATTAAGTGTTTGGTTAAATTTGTGTGCCCCAATTTTCTAGCTGTTTCACTCTACACCTTTTACTTATAGAAAACTCATGAAATTTTAAAATATTTAATAGTTGACTGTCATAAAGTTCAAATCCCCCGCAAAAAAAGAAAAACAAAACTACTTTTGTTGGTTAAATTGTACCAAATACTTCTAGATTTTGGAGGTAGTTTCAATATTGACTAACTAATATTTGTTTTAATTTCCAATAATTATATTGGGAGAGTTTTTTTTTTTTTTTCCTCTTTCATTATTGATTATTAAGTGTTTGGTTAAATTTGTGTGCCCCAATTTTCTAGCTGTTTCACTCTACACCTTTTACTTATAGAAAACTCATGAAATTTTAAAATATTTAATAGTTGACTGTCATAAAGTTCAAATCCCCCGCAAAAAAAGAAAAACAAAACTACTTTTGTTGGTTAAATTGTACCAAATACTTCTAGATTTTGGAGGTAGTTTCAATATTGACTAACTAATATTTGTTTTAATTTCCAATAATTATATTGGGAGAGTTTTTTTTTTTTTTTCCTTTTTCTTTTTTGTTTTTTTTGTTTTTTTTTTATTTTTTATTTTTATAAAAAAAAACCATATTTTTTTTGTTGTTTTTTTTTTTTTTTTAAAAAAAATATTAAATTTTTAAAATATATTTTAAGATGGAAATAAATGGCAACTATATTCTTTTAAGTTTTTATACACTCGTAAATTAACATTAAGTATATCTACTATTTTTTATGCATCAACTATTACATCAACTTCCATTCTTTATTCTATTGAATTTTTTTAAAACAGATTCAATTTAAAAGATGTTTCGAATCAAATTTTAATGTAAAATGGTAAAAGTAAAATTTTACAAAACACTATAACCTAGTACTAATTTAGTATAATTTAATTTCATTATTTTTCACTTTCTTAAAACAATCACCGGCAAATTATAGACTAAGATAACATATTATTTCCTTTGGATATTCGTTACATGGACAAAATTTTTAAAGATGATGTAGTATTTATAAAGACAAATTTTTAACTTAAATAATTCATGGGTAATTCCATATTTGATCACTTTCTTGCCAGAATTGATTGATGGGGGTATGGGCTTGTTGGGTGAAATTTCATTGTTGAATTAATGAATTGTTGTCAGTGTAATTATGAGTAGGGAATTTCATGACGGCGACACTCACGGTGGCAGCGCCGCCGCAGACGGTGGTTACGAGACCCAAGAAAGGGAAAAAAAAAAGGGATAAAAGAAAAGGAGAAGTGATGAGTATTAATGATGGTCAATTTTAATGAAATGTCAATATTATACGCTGCAAAGTTTACAACTTTTTGGAGTAGGAGAGTCATGCCTTCTCACGCATAAAATCCTCTTCTTTTTAGTGGATATTTAAAAGGTAAAAGCAAATGTAAACCAAGAAAAAGAACCCTAATTGCTTTCAATTCCTTTTCTTTTTCTTTTTCTTTTTTTAATTATTATTTATTTATTTATTTATTTATTTATTTATTTTCTTCTCTTAAGTTATCCAAACTCATAAGAGGAGAGAAGACAAAAACCAACATTACATTAGGAGGAAAAAAAAAAAAAACCCTAAATTCCCCTTTTGGAAAGGTTAAAACTTAGGTCTTAGAATTCCACAAGTTTCCTACCTTTTTCTTTCTAGTTCTAATAATTCTTTCACACCAAACAATAAAACAACAGAATTTCAATTTAAAAAAAAAAAAAAAAAACCTATCTTTCCAATCATCTGTGACAAGTGACCTCTTGCCACTCCAATTAGAAATTATAGATAACATGTTAAATATTAATATTCAAATGATATTTAGTCATTTTTAAATTAAATATGAATATATTTTTGAGCAAATTGAAAAAAAAAAAAAAAAAAAAACTCCTTAAATATAGTGGTAATTGTCATCATACTCTCAAACTTTCAATTGTAAAAAATTGAGCCTTCAACTTATACAAGTGTTAAAATTGGACTCTCAAACTTGTACTATTGTACCAATTTACACAATTGTGTAAGTTTGAGAGTTTCGTTTTACCATTTGTATAAGTTTGAGGGTTCAATTTTTTCAAGTGAAAGTTCGAGAGCACGAGTGCAATTACAATTAAACTTTAAGAGCAGTTTTTATAATTTGCCCTGTATTTTTCATTTTTAAGTTATTTTGATATCCTAAGACAAGCTATTATTGCCATTGTTGAAGAAAACAAATCACATTGATTAGGCATAATTTACAATATACAATATGGTCAATGTAGATATAAATATAGAGAATGGGGAATGGCATGCTAATACATTCATTCATTCATCACAAGAGAGGAACAACATGATACTTGACAATAACGAGCAAAGGCAATAGCTGTGAGGGTAGGAATTTTTGGACCCCTCCATGGGATTGGCCCATAAATATATATAAATAAAGAAAATCAATTGAAAAAAAGTTGGTCAACTGGCATTTCCATCATAATTTAACACATCTCCTTCTTCTATATTTGCAGTACTGTCTTCATTTTATGCACTGTTCTATTTCTTTTTATCTTTACTTCCCCTTTTACTATTTTTTAATACAGTGATTATAGAAATAACACAAGGATTTGAAAAGATAGGTAAATAAAATGTATCTGAAATAAAGACAACCAAGAAAGTTAGGAATTTGTCAATTTTACATTGTAGGTTGTACAACCTTAGTAGTAACAACTTGTTGGAGAGGTAGATAGATACCTATAATGAATTGATTAATAAATATTAGGAGTCTGAACTTAGCTGTATTATTATAATTAATGGTATGCATATAGAAAGATTATTCTCTTGATTAAAATACTTAGGTTAAAAAACATTTTTGTCCCTAAACTTTCATGAAAGTAAGAATTTAGTCATTTACTTTGGTTTGTAACGATTTAGTCTCTATANTATTGTACCAATTTACACAATTGTGTAAGTTTGAGAGTTTCGTTTTACCATTTGTATAAGTTTGAGGGTTCAATTTTTTCAAGTGAAAGTTCGAGAGCACGAGTGCAATTACAATTAAACTTTAAGAGCAGTTTTTATAATTTGCCCTGTATTTTTCATTTTTAAGTTATTTTGATATCCTAAGACAAGCTATTATTGCCATTGTTGAAGAAAACAAATCACATTGATTAGGCATAATTTACAATATACAATATGGTCAATGTAGATATAAATATAGAGAATGGGGAATGGCATGCTAATACATTCATTCATTCATCACAAGAGAGGAACAACATGATACTTGACAATAACGAGCAAAGGCAATAGCTGTGAGGGTAGGAATTTTTGGACCCCTCCATGGGATTGGCCCATAAATATATATAAATAAAGAAAATCAATTGAAAAAAAGTTGGTCAACTGGCATTTCCATCATAATTTAACACATCTCCTTCTTCTATATTTGCAGTACTGTCTTCATTTTATGCACTGTTCTATTTCTTTTTATCTTTACTTCCCCTTTTACTATTTTTTAATACAGTGATTATAGAAATAACACAAGGATTTGAAAAGATAGGTAAATAAAATGTATCTGAAATAAAGACAACCAAGAAAGTTAGGAATTTGTCAATTTTACATTGTAGGTTGTACAACCTTAGTAGTAACAACTTGTTGGAGAGGTAGATAGATACCTATAATGAATTGATTAATAAATATTAGGAGTCTGAACTTAGCTGTATTATTATAATTAATGGTATGCATATAGAAAGATTATTCTCTTGATTAAAATACTTAGGTTAAAAAACATTTTTGTCCCTAAACTTTCATGAAAGTAAGAATTTAGTCATTTACTTTGGTTTGTAACGATTTAGTCTCTATACATTCAATTTTGTAATAATTTAGTCCTTGAAATTTAGTATGAAACAATGTTTTCATTGTAATTTAAAATTTGTAACAATTTAGTCCTTCAAGTAAATAAATTCATCAAAACTAAACCTCATTTTTTATTATTTTATAATGTAAACTTTTTTGCATTATTTAAAAATATTGAATCTCTAATTTGTTTATCGGTTTATTTATGCAAAAAAAAAAAAAAAAAAAAAAAAACTCATCAAATCTTAACACTAATTTCTACAATAGGGATTATATCGTTCCAAATTTTAAAGTACAATGACTAAATTGTTACAAAATTGAAAGTACAAGGACTAGATCATCACAAACCAAAGTTTAGGGGCTGAGTTGTTGCTTTTATGAAAATCTAGGGATTAAAAATGATTTTTAATATAATATTTATTAGGAAAAAAATCAATGAAGATGGGGAGTACTTTTAGGGCTAATAATTAAGTGTATAACAACATTTTAAAATAATTTTAAATATAGCAAAATCTATCCGCCTCTTATCATCGACTCCTATTTAGTAATACAGTCTATCACTAATAGAGGCTCTAAGAGCTTAATCTAAATTTTACTATATCTTCAAATTTTTTACATTATGTTATATCTACTAATATTTTGAGCATAATTGCTATATTTAAAAAAATGATTTAATAAGTGACAACCTTTAAAATTACAAGAGCGATTAGATCAGTAGCATATAGGCTTCAAGTTTTCTCAATTAAAGAGTCACGATACAAATTTTCAAATTGAATAAGAATTCGAGTCATAACATTCGTAACATTCTAGCTGTCTAATCGAGGGTCGAGAAAGATTGGCTTAAAAAGTAAGACTAGTAAATTCCCAAGGGAAAGGGGACCTCGGAGTTGAGGGTATGGGTCAAATAATGAAATGGGGTCATAAAGGGAGAGGGATAGTCCCTTTCAAGGGGTCCAAATGAACAATATTTCTTCCCCTTATCAGAATTCAAGGCCTTTATTTGTAGGGTCATTTTATCAGTACCAATTATTGAACTAACTTATTCACATATATTCTTCCTACTTTTGATTTGAATCCTTACCCCTAACTAATTTTAAAGCCTTTTAATTCCATATACTCTATGATCTATAGCAACTATTATTCCTTAGAGAATCCATTAATATGCAACTTTTTAAATGTCTAGATATCATCAAAATCAATCCCACTCAAATTTAGATTATACCCAAATCATTCATGTTATATCACTATCTTAAGAACATAACTTAGTCCTTTAAATAAATTATAGTTATTTGTTTGTTTGTTTTTATAATATCTTATTGATTTCTTTTCATGTCATTGGTTGCAAAAATAAACTTCTATATATAAGTGAATTATGATGGATAAAGTTTTTACTTCTAATTTTTGTGACTGAATCTTTGTTAAGTAAAAAAAATAAATAAATAAATAAAAATTATGACAGAAAGTATCAAGATGATTAGAATGTATAAATTATTCAATTTTAATACACATCTAGAAGAAAAAAAATATCCAACATGCATAATAATAATTTTCAAAATAGAGCTCTTTTATATATAAACAATTTCATTCAATAAGGATCATGCATGTGACATCTAATGAATATGACTAATAAAACTTATTTTATTCTTCATGAACAGTGTAGAATAACTAATGTGGTATTTGCTATAAATATATCCACTCCATTGATAAACAGTAAAATATAAGTACATTCAATAATCAAAGGGGAAAAAATAGTTTTTCATCAAAGACATGTGGATGAACCTTTTTAGTAGTACACAATTTGAAATTGACTTTTTTTTTTTTTTTCATTTTAGATGTAGGGAGATTGGAATATTTTATTCAAAATATATGATTTATTATCCTATTAATTTAAGTTAAATTACAAATTAGCCTATAAACTTAAGATTCTTGTTGATTGCTTCTTAAATTTTTAAAAGTATATAAAAGGTCTCTAAACTTTTAACTCTATATCTTATAGATCCATGAACTTTAAAAAGGAATCTCAAATGAAAGGTGTCTAGAACTCCATCATATATATAAAATATAATTTTTTTTTTACAAATCAATTAATTTTTTGAAAAAATAAACATGTAAAAGATTTATTTGATACATAATAGAAAGGTTAAGAATTTATTTGATAATTTTCTTTAAAAAATATAAAGTTAAATGTACAAATGTTTTCAACGGTTGAAAATAATTACAAATACAATAAAATTTTATTTTATATTTGTGATGGACCGCGATAGACCAATTATATTTATAATTATTTTGATATTTTTGCTATTTATAATAATTTTTCAAAATAAATTGGATACTATCATAAGTGTTGATTAAAATAGACTTGAGTAAAATTTTAATCAAAAGTAAGGAAGGACGTTATTTTGGAAACTTATTGGCAATAAATTTTCATCTGTTTTGTCCTTTTATGATTAAGAAATAAAACACGATTTTGACTCAAATATTAAATGTCATACAGTCTCCTTTAAATAACAACAAAACCCCTCAATTCATCTTTTTTCATAGATCAAGCTGTATAAAATGATGTAATGGGTCGTCTTATTAATGAATAAATTCTCCAAGATCTAAAATTTTGATATTAGTCAAACTACTAATGATTTGAATACTATATTTTTAATATTTGGAAGATAGCATAGCTTATATTTGTACAAATATTCGAAGGATCTTATCTCATGAAAAAGAAAAAAGAAAAGAAAAATATTGAGTGTCATCAAAATTTTGGATGGAGACAATAGAGAAAATACAAAGAATGATTGAAGGGTTTTGGTCATCAATTGCATCATAAGGGAGAACGTCCCCATGGCAAAATGTTGCTTGTTTATTTCCTTCTTATCGAGTGTATATCTTCATTCATTGCCATGATTTAGAGGTTTGACCATTATTTGATGCAATTTGGCCATCTTTATTGTCAATCATTGGAAATTCCAAGTGGAAGCTAATTGATCTGTGAATGTTTAAATGTTGTTGTAATAATCAAGGGATTAGGAGCTTAAGCAATGGCTAGGGCCAGATTTTTTGTTTTGTTGAAATTTTGATAAGAGAAAAAAAATTGTGATATTTGAGTGTGTATTTCGTATATCACGTATTTTTGTCAAACTTACTTTAAACAACTTAATTCCTACAAAATTAAATGAAAATTTTCATCGGGATGAAAAACGAAATGGGAGTGGAAACAGAGACATAGAAACCTTCTCCAACCATGCCCCTTCTCTAGACATCTTTTAACTTCAATCACATAGTAAAAAATATCAAAAATATTTTTAATAACAATAATAATTATGACAAATTACAAAACCACCTCTGAAATATGGTGATGGTTGCAATTAGACCTTTAAACTTTCAATTTTAAAAATTAAACCCTCAAAATTATATAAATGTTAAAATTGAGTCAACTTGAACGTTCAAACTTATATAATAAATAGTAACATTTGCATAAGTTTAAGAGTTTAATTTTTATCATTTGTGAGTCTAACTTCTACAATTATTAGAAGCTTGATGATCCAATTTTAACACTCGAAGAAATTTAGGTACCCAATTTTTACAATTAAAAATTCAAGGGTCTAATTGCAATTATCATCATACCTCATTAGTGATTTTAAACTTTCAAAGGTTAAAAGTTAAACCCTCGACAACATTAAAAGAACTTTCAATTTTAAAAAGAACTTTCAATTTTAAAAATTAAATCTTAAAGGACTGCTACTAAAATATAGTTGGTAGTGGTTATAATTTGACCTAAAAATTATCATGCAACAAAAATGATGATTCTTCAGAATGAAGTTGAATTCAAAATATACCTAAATAATATATATAATATATATATATTTATTCAAACAAACATATTGCACCTATGAATTTTTCTCTGTGCATGCTTTGTGGCCAAGACGTCGGCGCCAGGCTTATCAAGTTTCTATGTTGCTTTGAAGAGTACGACTCTTATGCAAATTTTGGCAGACAATGATAATAATTGGGATTGGGAAAATGAAATGTCATTCAGCTCCTTCTTTCTTATCCTTAGTATGCAAGTTTTTAAAACTAAGTTTAAAAGGTGTAACTATTTTTTTAAAAAATAATTATATGATATTGATGGACATTGTACTTCAAGAAATAGTTTTTTCTGTGATTTTTTTTTTTTTTACAATCAACAAATTCAAAAATCAAAAATTTATTATTGTGACATAAATTACATACTTTTCAATCAATCAAGATAAATATAACCCTTTTTTATATTAAAAAACTATAAAAAAAATGTAAATTAAATTTATCAATAATTTTAAAACTCTAAATTAAAGTTTTTTTTTATGGTATTTTTCCATGACTATCAAAAAAACAATAAACTCGTCCATCAAGAAAAGTCAAAATTGTAATAGTGAGTTTTAGAGAAGATATAATTTTTAAAAACTATTTTTTTAATTTAAAATATCATATAATTATTCAAAATAATAATAATAAATTATTTGGGAGATCTCTCTTAAACCTATTTTAAAAACTCGAGACTAAAAATGTATATTTTAAAAATATAGGGACCAAATGAACATTTTCTCATAAACTTGAAACTAAAGAAATACATTTCTAAACGTTATTTTCTTACTAAATTGCGGGAAAAAAAATTACTCTTCAGTATTTTGTTCATAAACTATTTAAAGTACAATTTTGTTCAATTTTTTTGTACAAAAATTGGAAATAAAATATCGTGGTGTGACCTATCATAAAAATTAGGACTCCAACTCTCTTCTACCATTTCAAGTCATTGCCAATGATAATATTTCATTCTTTTAATTTAATATCTTTTAGAAAAAATTTCCCTCGGTATCTATATTAAGTAAGAATTCAAACCTTCAATTGTTTTGTTATCAATAAAATGACTCAACGTTAAGAATTAGATGTTATTAGTGGGAAAAAAGTTTTGAAACTACTCTTTTTTTCTCTCTTTTTTTTAATACAGATCAATTTAAGATTTTTAAAGTATAAGATCAAACATATAGAAATTAGGTTGTCTTTGAATATATAAAAATGACCAACAATATTTATAAATATAGTAAAATTTTATCCTATTATTTAGGTCTATTTGTGTCTTATTCGGCAAGTCTATCGCAAATAGACTGTAATATTTTATTATTATTTATAAAAAAAATTCTAAAAACTTTGTTATTTAAATAATTTTCTTAGAAATTAAAACAAAGCTATTTAAATAAATAAATAAAGACGATATTCCACAACGTTATTAGTGGGATCCCTAAAATAATCATAAACACAATTATCACATACAGGAAATTTTATGTGCAAGAAAACAAATGTAAATTACAAAGCCAAGCTTTTATTTTATTTATATATATATATATATATATATATATATATATATATTTGTATGATGGTACAAGTGTACAACTACAAACCTAACTCTTTTTTTTTTTTTTTTGGGTTGAAAATAATACAAATTTAAGCTTTCTTAAATGGGTTTCTCGTAAGCAAAATCATTAATGGGTCCATCCATAGAAATTTAAGAAATCATAAATTAAATTAAACAGCTATATTAATTCATAATCCTTGATTAAAAGTGAAACTCAACTTACAAAGTACACTGACCCTAATGTCATAGAAAGGCATCTTCCGTCCTTTAGGTTGGTGGGCGGGTCCCACCACCCAAAATTTTGTAATAAGCATCTACCAATTTATATTTATAAATATCATTTTTATTTTTCAATAAGAATTCCAACACCTCCCAAAAAAAGGGTTCATTTTCCTATACGACATGTCGTTTCCCTGCTAATTTAGTTAAATAAGTAAAATTGAAATTTATATTGGGATTTGGGGCCCACGTGAGACTCGATGATGGGACATACTCCCAACTTTGATCCTCCTAGCTAAGGGATTAGGGACCTCAAAATCCTCCAATAATCATTGCTCTCCCACTATAACCGATGTTTAATATAAAATTAATTTTTTTTGGAAAAAAAATTACTTGTGGTTGAAATTTGATTTTTTTTTTTTATTCTTCAAAATTTGTACTTATAAGTTGATTTTTAAAAAGCATGATTTTCTTTTTAATGTCCAAGTTATGCATTAAAAAAAATCAATTTTTATCTATTAAAACTCTAAATTTAATAATTATATAACTTAAATTCTAAATTTGTGTTATTAAAACTCTAAATTTAATAATTATATAACTTAAATTCTAAATTTATGTGATTGTGTGGATATATTCACGCCAAATTGCTTATATTTTTTTTTTTATATAAATAAGGTGTGAGACTTGTAATTTTAATAATTAACTCAATTTTCGAATTAATTTAAACTTTTAACTTAAATTTTATTTAAAAATTGTCAATATATAAACTCTAATAGTTTATAACAAAAATTTAGTACATTGAAGATCTTCAAAAGTTACTTTAATAGTTGGTCTAAATTGATTTATATATAAAAATTTTACAACATCAATTCAAACAATATATGTTCCGCATTATATTTTTTTACATAATATCTAAATGAAGGTGTAATTTAATGCAGCATTAAAGTTTGGATTTTAAATTTTCATAGATTTAATTGTTAAAATCCGTATAATTTAGAGATACACATTGATATATATATATATTAAAGTAACTATCAAACAAACTCCTTTTTTTTTCTTTTCGGGAATCAATGTCAAGCAAACTGTTAAACTACGTTTTCACGTTTTATCCACTAAAATCAATTGGAAAAATAAATATAAACTTTAGCTTTTGAGCAAAAATCTAAAGCAAAAATTTAACACTTTTGACACGTGTCCGTGTCTAAATATCGTCCCCTCTCTCCCTTCCCCCAAAATTTCACAACTA
This sequence comes from Citrullus colocynthis, assembly GCA_031780015.1. NCBI lineage: Eukaryota > Viridiplantae > Streptophyta > Magnoliopsida > Cucurbitales > Cucurbitaceae > Citrullus > Citrullus colocynthis. The sequence goes on from QLSR01000645.1 coordinate 2,648,416, forward strand.
TAACATCAAAAACTAAAATTAAAATTTTCTTAAAAAAAAAAAAATCTTTGAAACTCTTTTGTTAGTGATATGGCACTTTATGCTATAGGGGTGATCATGTGAGATTATTCCCTCTCGCACTCTTTTGATTCCACCTCTCATATATATGTAATATATGAAGCTATTACACCCCCAATTGTGAAGTTAAATTACATCATCTACCATATCTTTACCAATAGTTGCTATATATCACTTCTTAAATATCTTTTCCAATCGATGCTCTCCTAGTATAAATTATTTTCATTCATCTTCGTCTCTGTTTCTCGTAATTAATTGCTTTTCAGTGTCACGAACTTGAGAATATGACTTAACTTGTTAATGTAATATTTTTGGACAAAAAAAGTTATACGTTTGAATCTCGACTTGTGAAAAATGTCATGGAAATAATCAATATTAGTCTATACAAAATATAATTAATTAGTGTTAATCAAAATTCCTTGTATTTTTTTTGTTAGAAAAATATTTTTGGTCCTTCAACTTTCTTAAGATGTAACAATTCAAGTAAAAACTTTATTTTGTAGCAACTCTGTTTTGTGAAATAATTGAATTCATAAAGTTTAATATGTAATAACTTAGTTTTTATAATTTAAAATTTGTAGCAATTGAAAATTTTATATGAATATTAAGTGAAATTTTTTGTCATGTAATAGTGAGTCCTTGTAATTTCTTTCTTTTTACATACTTGATTTTAAATAATTTTATCAATTGATATAAGTATCGAATCTTATTAAATCTTAACATTTTTAAATATTAATGGTTGCAAATTTTAAATTATAACGCTAATTCAATAACTAATTAATCACAATAAAATAACTAATGCTCGTTTAATAATCATTTGGTTTTTAGTTATTAATTTTCTTAAACTACTCATTTGCTCTGCAACTCACTTTGTCAAAGTTTTTATCCTTTTTTAGTTTCAAAAGTTCCGCTGGTTTTAAAACCACTCTTAGCAAAAGAAATAAATTAATAGGTGTAAGTAAACGTTTATAAATTTGATTTAAAAAAAACTAAATAGTTATTGCTACTAAAGATATATTTGGTACTGAGGATTAAATATTTGTAAAGTCTTGACCGAGTTGAAAAATTTCAGTAGTGGGTGAACCAAACAACGTGACCGTATCTTAGAATTTTTTCGCTTTTTTGTTTGGTTAAAAATTATTTTTAACAAAAAGAGGAAATTACAAATTATGGTTTTCTTTTCTTTTTGTAATTTCTTTTTTATATATAAAAAAATTGATAAATTATTGAGTGGAGTCGCAAAAAATGGGCCCAGCCGTATAATGGAGCCGGCGGTAAATGGGATTGGGGTTGATTACGCGTGTGAATAGCTTTAGAGGCGTGGGAGTTTATGGCGGGTCCAAATTCGGCTCGGCTTAGCTGAGCCGAATTTCCAATTATAAAAACAAATATTTGGTCGTTGTGGCTATGATTTCGGACATGGGCCTTTCTCAGAAACTGCCGGCTCATTCGGCGGTCTAATTGATGGAAATCCGTTCGTATCTTTTTGCTTCCACCTTCTTCTCCAGCGCGTGGCTTTCATTTTCTTAAAGACTATTAAAGAAGTTGTGTTTCACGCGAATGTTTGAGAGTGTGATTCATTTCTTTACGTTGAGTGGAGACGTGGGGTATGCAGAAGTTCGCGGAAAATATTCCAACTAAAATTGACTGTAATTACACAATTATACAATTATACTTCATGAACAGACCAATACTTTTTTCTCTAAAAAGGAAAAAACAAATAAATTAATTACAGGATGAAGAAAGAAAAAAAAAAAAAATTGAACTAACGGCATAATTAATACATGCTTTTCCAAGTTATTTATTGTGAGTATATATGAGATGAGAGAAAAATCCAACGATTGATGTACTAAAGAAAAGTATTTAATTTTCTGAAAAAATTAACTTTTTACTCCCTAAGTTCGGAATAATATATGTATTTAATCCACGAGTTTTAAAATGTATCATTTTAGTTCTCAAGTTTATAAGAATAAGTGCATTTGTTTCATGAGTCTTCAAAATATACATCTTCAATTCCTAAATTTTTAAAAATAGGTTTAAAATATCTATTTTTTAAAAAAATAACTATATGATATTTAAAATTAGAAAAAAAATAGTTCTAGAGAGGAGATACTTTTTAAAAACTATTTTTCTAATTTAAAATGCCACAAAATTATTTAAAATAATAACAATAAACTATTTGAGAGACCCCTCTTAAACCTATTTTTAAAAACTCAAAGACTAAGAATGTATATTTTAAAAATATAGAGACCAAATGAACATGTTCTCATAAACTTGTGAACTACAAAAATACATTTCTACACCTTAATTAGTGACCAAACGTAATTTGGAGACTAAAAAGGTAAATTTTCCTTTTTTTTTTTTCATATCTCCTTCTCACTCTATTTTTCTGATTTTTCTTGTTATTTTATTTTATTTTATTTTTGGAGAATTTGATTTTAAATGGAATTGAGTGAAAATAGTTATAATTCAACTCTATGGTGTCTAAATTACTTCAAATAATCAATGCCTAGGGCTCAACTAGTGTAAATCGTTTATTTTCCTAATTTTTAAAAATTCCTCCTCATAGTTTTTTTAGTTCAATAATTATAAATGGAGATCAAACCTTCAGAAATTGTCTAATACATTAGCAGTGCATGCTACTTTCATTCAAAATTTTCAATGTGCTATCAAATGTTATAGTATTTGATTTCAAAGATCCTATATCATTCTCGTGCTTGTTTTGTGGTAATAAACAATGAATAAACATAGCATGAAAACTGGAAAGTAAATTTATCTTGGTACTAGAATTTTTTCCACGAACTTATTTATAATTAAAAAAAAAAAAAAGCTTTAGGGTTAATTTCCAAATTATGAATACACACTGTACATGCTTAATAGTAAATAATTTCAAAATCTAATACGCCAAATCACGTAAACCGAATACAAACAGGGTGTGAAACCCATAATCAAACAGAACTAATATTTAAACTTTCCCATATAAATAGTAAATTGTCCAGTCAAAAGGAAACATACCTTACCACAAATTTTACTATAACTTAAATCAACTTCATTACTAATTTAAGTTAAAGATTTGAATGTGACAAAATTCAAAACTAAATTTGATTCCCTCATTTAAATATAAGAGTACAACACGAAAATTAAATTAAAAAAATAAAATAAAACATATTCTAGGAATCATAGTTTTTACCCAAAAACAATTCAATGAATTTGGCATAAGTCAGTTGGATAAACCAAACATATTAAGAAATGAAAGATTTGTTCTGAAGATGTACGCTTCGTTAATCTTGAAGGCGACTGCCCTAAAATCAAAAGTACTCAAAGAATTACAACGATGAATGGGGAATTTGGAAACCACAACCGAAATAACAATGATATTTTCACCTCTATAATTGATAAGTCGATATTTCTACCGTGTGGTAAAAAAAAAAAAAACTGATGAAACAAAAAATATATATGGTTGATACCAAAATTTGGTATTAATGGTCAATTTGTAATTTTTAGGAGGAATTGAACGGTTGCCCTGTACAATAGAAGAAAAACTCGCATTGGTGTGGTGCTTGGCAACCGACTCTCCAACGATAAGTTAGTAATGGTTTAGAGAGCTAGAGAGTAGAGAGTTTAGGGAGTATGTCAACATACCTCAAATATCACAAGTCCTCTTGATTATATAGAAATAAATTAAATAACGTTAATTTGTTAATTAACTTATCGAGTTATTAATTAAACGGTTACAAATTATTTGATTTATTTCACTAGTGACCGAAACATGTGCAAAAGTAGAAAACTTAGCCAAGAATCTTTACCTTCATAGGGTCAGCCTCCTCAAGCTCTATGGGTTGGCTTCCATACCTGGCATTATGGCTCTCTACAACCAACTCTATGAGTTAGTTTTCATACTAAGTCAATTAAACTTATGGATTGATGTCAATCCTACGGAGCGGTCTCCATACCTAACCAAATAAATTATAGCTTCATGGCCGATCCTATGAGTCGGTCTCTACACTACCAAATAAATATTCATTTTTTCACCCACAACATATATCAAGTTCAACACAACATGTGGAGTTGTGATTATTACTATTTAACTAATTTCAATAAAAATTACCTGATTTATTGAAAGCTAAAATTTTAATTACTATTACCATTAAACTAAGCTCAATTTCATCTAAACCCAATATGCATGATAGGCATCTTTTTTAGAAAAATTTTATAATATTTTATTTTCATTGAGATATCTACATTTTCAAGTATATTGATATTATAAACTATAAGGGAGGTCATTATTTGAAGCAACTTTTAATTTTTTGGGCTATAAAAAGGGAAGTACTTTGTTAGGTTGAGACCTTATCGATCAGAACAACGTCTAGATCGCTTTTGTTTTACCAAATTCACTTTCACCTAATCAAAAGAATCGAATCATCAAGTGGTTTACAAGCGAATTGGGTGTTTCGTCTCTCTCACTTTCCTTTCTAATTTCTCTCACTTCCATCGCTTTCTCTCTAAAAACCATTCTTTTTCAACCTCTTCTTTTTTTTTTTTTTTTTTTTCCCCCTTCCTTTTTTTTTTTTTTTTTTTTTTTTTTCTTCCTTTTTTCTTTCCCCCCCTCCTTTTCCCCCCCCCCCTTTTTTTTTTTTTTTTTTTTCCTCCTTCCTCTGTTTTATATATATACAGAGCAACAAGTATTTTTGTATAATTTCTTCCAGCCCAGCTACAAAGAAAAAAGGCTCTTTCTTTTTCTCCTTTAAAACTCATCAATTCAACAATCTCATCAAATTTCTATTCTGTTTGTTAGTACTGCTTTCGAGGCTTCTCGCCGTCTTTGAATTCGGCGGTGGCTCTGTTTTTCCTTTCTATTTATTGCCATTTCTGAGGAATTTGGTGGTGCATTAAAGTTGGGGTTTTTCATTGAGTCCAGCTACTTAAATTTTCCTTTTTCTCTCTCGGTGCATTTAAGTCCCTTCTGAAGAAGAAGCAGCACGTCCTCTGCTCTGCCATTTAAATTCTCTTCCTTTCCTGGGTTTGCTTTTGTTTTTATTCAGTCAGAGAAAACAGAGACACAAACAAAACCTTGATCTTGTGACCAAACAAACCATTGAATTTATTTTCAAGAACTTTTGTTTGTGAAGTCGATCTGGGTTTTCTTCAATCTTTCAACGAAAGAGACATTTCGAACAAAGGTAATTAGTTTCATTCATTCCCCTTTTAAGTGAAGTACCCTGAACACTCTGTTTCTTTTGTTTCTTCCTCCCAATTTCGTGATTTCTTATTTCACTTCCTTTCTATTATCTTATTAACCTAGGAATTTTGGTTACGTTTGTGAAAGAAACCAAAGACAATGTTGCCTCAGAAACAAGCAGAGGAAGCCATAGTTCCCAACTTGAACGAAACAGAGCATGAAGGCAAAGAAGAAGACAAAGAATCTCAGTCCATTTTCAGTGTCAAAAACCTCCTCTGGCATGGTGGCTCTGCTTGGGATGCCTGGTTCAGTTGTGCTTCTAATCAAGTAAAAAGAACAAAAAAATAAAAAAAACCCATTTCTCGAATTCTTCTACCATTTTCTTGAAACAGAAATTTTACACTCTCTTTATTGATTTTTTTTTTTTTTTTTGGGAATTTTTTTTGGGTTTTTTTTTAAAAATTTTTTTTGAAAAAAAAAAAAAAAAAACCCATTTCTCGAATTCTTCTACCATTTTCTTGAAACAGAAATTTTACACTCTCTTTATTGATTTTTTTTTTTTTTTTTTTGCAGGTTGCCCAGGTTCTGTTAACACTGCCATATTCATTTTCTCAGCTGGGAATGCTTTCTGGGATCTTGTTTCAAATATTCTATGGAATAATGGGTAGTTGGACTGCTTATATAATCAGTGTACTGTACATTGAATACAGAAGTAGGAAGGAGAAAGAGAATGTGAGCTTCAAAAACCATGTGATTCAATGGTTTGAAGTGCTCGATGGCTTATTGGGTCCTTATTGGAAAGCCATTGGACTTGCATTTAACTGTACCTTCCTCTTGTTCGGATCAGTCATTCAACTCATTGCTTGTGCAAGGTAAGAATTGCTTCTCCCTTTTTTAAGCTTAATTTTATCTGGGTTTGCTTTATTTTTAGGATTTGTGTTCGTTTTTCATCAGCAATATTTATTACATCAATGACCATTTGGACAAGAGAACTTGGACTTATATTTTTGGAGCTTGTTGTGCTACAACCGTTTTCATTCCTTCTTTCCATAACTACCGGATTTGGTCCTTTTTGGGCCTTGGAATGACCACTTACACCGCTTGGTACATGGCCATCGCCGCCCTTGTCCACGGCCAGGTAATTTCTCCGGCCACCCTCCGCTACCGCCGTCATCTTGTTTATGGGAACTTAACTTTTTGTTATTTTTTGGAATTTTAGGTTGAGGGTGTACAGCACTCTGGCCCTAAGAAATTGGTTCTGTACTTCACCGGCGCCACTAACATTCTTTACACATTCGGAGGCCATGCTGTGACTGTGTAAGTTCTTAGGATTTCAAATCGCATCATTATCGTAAATTTTCTTGTGGGCTTAAAAGTTTTTAACCTCTAAAACCCCGAAATGTTTCAGTGAAATTATGCATGCCATGTGGAAGCCTCAGAAATTCAAGTACATCTATCTAATGGCTACCTTATACGTTTTCACCTTAACGATTCCATCGGCCACCGCCGTGTATTGGGCTTTCGGCGATGAGCTTCTAAACCACTCCAACGCCTTCTCTCTCCTCCCGAAATCTGGCTTCCGTGACGCCGCCGTCATCCTGATGCTTATCCACCAGGTAAGATTTCAATTGCACGGAAGGTGTTTGTAGAAAGTCCCCTGAGAAAAAAAATTAGTAAAAATTCAAATTTGGCAGTGGAATCTGACATGGGTTGTTTTGTGGATGAAGTTCATTACGTTTGGTTTTGCTTGTACGCCGTTGTACTTTGTGTGGGAGAAAGTGATTGGAATGCATGATACGAAGAGCATTTGTTTGAGGGCTGTTGCGAGATTACCAGTGGTGATACCGATTTGGTTTTTGGCAATCATTTTCCCTTTCTTTGGGCCTATAAATTCGGCGGTGGGAGCTTTGTTGGTGAGTTTCACAGTGTATATTATCCCTGCGTTGGCTCATATGCTCACTTACAGAAAGCCCTCTGCTCGACAGGTAAAATTCTCTTTTTCTTTTATTTTATTTCCCGTTTTACCCCAAAATCCCACTCTCTCTTTCCCCACCCTGCTCCTGCCTGACATTTTTGCCCCCACCATGGTTTTTTTTTTTTTTTTTTTTAAAAAAAAATTTATTTATAATGCTGATTTGATTCACATATACATTGCTCTACTATTTGATCAATACATTCAACTTTTTAACTTTTTTTAGTTATTTCGACCATCTAAGTTATTTTATTTTACCTTATGAAGACTACCTTTATCTAAACAATTTTTTTAAAAAAATGTTTTGTTATCTTCTTTTATTAATGATATAAAAAACCAAGCTAAGCCTTAGAGTGGAAAAGAGTAGTTTTGAAATTTTTATTTTTGTTTTTAGAATTTAATTAGGAGTTCTAGTGATTCTTCCAGGAATGTAAAAGCTATAATTATAATTAGAAAATTGAGAGAAAACATTTATAAATTTAAAAATGGTTAACAAATAGGTCTTATCAATTGGGTTTCTTTTTTAACTTTTAGTTGTCTTACTTGGTTTGCTTGAAATCTCTCCTAAAAAATGATTGGATTGAAGTTGTAAACAAAATTGGGGCAGAATTAGGACAATTTACTAATTTAGATATAGAATAAGTCAAATACTTCTTAGATACAAAATTGAAAGTCGAAAAAGTTATCAACACAAAGTTGGAAGCCAAAAGTGTGATAAGACAATTTTTAAAATTTGAGAACTATAGACATAGATCTAAAAATTTTATGGACTAAACTTGTAATATGACCTAAAGTATAAAGTATATTCAATGTTGGAGGCATCTTTTATAACTTGGTTGCAATTTTGTCCTTAGCCTTTGTAATCGTTTTAACTTTACCCCTAATGTTTTATAAATTTCTACCTCAAAGGACGTAACGGGGGGGTTCTCGTGAAATAAATTAAGAAATTGGGGGTAGAAGTGGAACTTTCAAAATGCTAGGGGTAAAATCGCAAATGAAGGGGAAGTACATAGTTCAAGCCATTTTGTATAGTTTAGCCAAAAATATCGTACTAAATCCTTCATCTAAATAGTGTTAGCTAAACATAGGAGTAGGACATCATGGTTTTTATCAAAATTTATGCTTTTTAAAAGACAAAATTTATGTTTCATTTAGAGCATTCTCCGTTTCTTAATTATATTTGGGTTTTTTGAGGAAAGAGGGTGGAATATCAAGTTATGAACAAAAGCATTTATGGCTTTGATATGGAAATGTTATCAGACAATTAAGATAGGTGAAAAGTCCTTTTCGTTTAGTTATTCAATAGACTTGTATTTCTTGTACCCTCTTCAATGAGCTAGCCTACTCCCACTCATCTTCCTGCCTGTACGCCAATTTTAAATCTCTGTCACACTCTCAACACTAATCATAATTAAACCAAGTTTAAGACCTTACAGTAAAACAATTATTAGTTAAATTAATCAACTTTGGAGATTCTTCTTTCTTGTTGCTTAACTTGTTTGTTTGTCCTGTACAGAATGCGGCGGAGAAGCCTCCATTCTTCCTCCCAAGCTGGGTCGGAATGTACGCATTGAACATGTTCGTAGTGGCGTGGGTTCTCGTGGTTGGGTTTGGGTTCGGAGGATGGGCTAGTATGACGAACTTCGTCAGGCAAGTTGACACCTTCGGGCTTTTCGCAAAATGCTATCAATGCAAGGCTCCGCCATCACCTGCGGTGGCTCCAACCCCTCATCACTAAACTCCGGCCACCGGATTCGGTTGCGGTCTTCATCATCTCCTCCACATTTTGTACCATACCAATGGGGGAAAATCACTAGCCTTTTGCTCATGCCCCCTCTATTTTGAGTGTGTTAGATTTTTCTGTTCTCTTTTTTCCCCTAGTGTGCTGAATCGGTAATGATTCTCATCAAGTCAAAATCATTGGCTCAATTTAGCTAATTAGTATATTATATTATATATTATACTTGTAGCTTTACTTAATATTTTCTTCAAACAATCTTTCTTATTACCATGGCCACAAATTTAAGATTAGTTTTCTTAATTCTCATGGTTTATCCCCAACTTATATAGTATATATGCTTTCTAATCTTAATCCAGTCATTTTATTTTTCTGTTAAACTTAAAAGAAAATAATCTTGAATTGATGGTGGGTTGAAGCTAGAGTTAATTTCAATTATGCACTTAAACTTCGAAAATTTTCCATCTTTTACATAAAAATTAAAAGGTAATAATTATTTAAATGACAATTAATGTGTAAATAATTTTAATGATATCTTTTAAGATGGAATACATGATAATTGATAACAACAATATTTATTCTTTACTCACTTCTAAATAATATCAAGTATACTCATCAATTCAGAGTATAACTTTGAATTTTAAGAGTTTAATTAAGTTTAATTTGTTGACAATTTAGATTCTGTATTATGTTTTTGGATTTATTGAGATTAATAATGTGTTTGATAGAGAATTTGTGCTTAACAAACAAACAAAGTTTTATTTTTTGAAATTGTTTTTGAATTTTGAAAACAACATTAATATGACTTTAAAGATTTTAAAATTTAAATTATATTAAATAAAGATAAAAGTTTTAAAATATATGTTATAAACTAACTTCTTTTTTAAAATAAATAAATAAAACTAAAAAATATATTGTGTAATGTATTATAAATTATATTATAATATAAAATAATGATTATACAAAATATTTTAACACAAAACATGTTCCTAAGTAAATTAATAATAATTTATAGTCAACCAAATATTAAGACTAACAATTGGTTTTATGGTTTATAATCAAAATTTTAAACTGCTATTAAACCATATATGAAAATATGAAATATAGCTTTATTTTTATTAAATCTACTATTTTTAATTTTATATTTTCAAATTTTCTAAAAAGAAAAAAGAAAGAAAAAAAAGAAAATAGAATAACAGCAGTCCAGCGTAAAGTTACTATAATTTGCCATGCAAATGGTTTAGAAGTGTGAAATAAAGGTAAAAGGAATTCAAACAATTGCAATCTGTTTGCATGCAGAGAATTTCATAAACGAACCCTCGTCGTTTAATAAAATAAACATTTCTTTCATTTAAAATATTGAGTGGATGCCTTCAAGACAAAAAGTGATGGACCAAAAGTTCAACCGTTTGCGACTCCATTTGTAGCCACTTTCCTTTAATTTTTAAAGGAAATTAAGTTTATAAATACTCTTTTTATGTTTAAATTTATTGCTTTGTTTTTTATATTTTACATGTATTTTTAAAAATCAAGTTAAAAATTAAAAATTATAAAAAGTTTTTTTTTTTTTTTTTTTTTTTTTATTTT
>QLSR01000645.1:2659275-2717506 GCA_031780015.1 Citrullus colocynthis
TTAAAAATTAAAAATTATAAAAATTTTTTTTTTTTTTTTTTTTTTTTTTAATTTAGCTAAAAATTAACTCATGTACTCAAGAAAGATGCAAACTAGTTTAAGAAAATGAGAGGAAATACACTAAACTTTCAAAACTTAATGAAGACTCCGCTTGGTAACTGTTTGGTTTTTTGTTTTTGTTTTTTAAAATGAAACCTATAAAGACTGGTTCTATCTTCAAATTTCTTATTTTGTTATCTACTTTTTACCAATAGTTTAAAAAACTAAGCTAAATTTTGAAAACTAAAAAAAGGTAGCTTTTAAAAGCTTGTTTTTGTTTTTAGAATTTGAATAAGAATTCAACTATGGTAATTAAGAAATATGCAAATCAATTAAGAAGAAATAAACTTAATTTTCAAAATAAAAAAACAAAAGAAGTAGTTGGAATTTTAACAAAATTTCATAAATACGAAATGCATTATAAAAATAATTTTCAAATTTCAACACTATAATTCTTAATGAGTATAATTTGATATTTTTCAATAAAGAAAAAGTGAAAGAAGAAGGTGAAAGTGGAACATGGGATGGTCTATTGTAAGGTTTGATTCCCATTTGATAATGCAAAATTGGACTGGCAAGCTTTCACATGGTTCGCACGTGGCTTCGCACATGCCTACCCATATGATCAATTAATTCGTCGCATATATATGATATATAATAAATTTTTGGGATCCAACAAAATTTGATTAGTGATAATTATTAGAGGAAATTATATAATATTATTATTCAAAGTATGGCCACCACCAAAAGCTATTATTTTGTGTAATAATAAGTGATTGGATTGCATTGACCCCGCTGATTAATTCTTGACTCAGATCTTCAAACCACCATTGTATTTGCCTCTTCCAAATGTCCACACACCTCATTCCTTGGAATAAAATATTCTCTTCAATTTTTAAAATTAATTTTATAAACAATATTTTCACACATAATATTAATAATAATAATAATTATTATTATTATAATAATTATTATTATTTTTATCAACGTTCCATTAATATTTTAAAAAATCAAGTAAAAATTTGAAGATAACAACAAAAATAATTTTTAAAATCTCGTTTTTGTAATTGAAATTTGACTGAAGATTTGAATGGTTCTTTGAAAAATGTGAGAACTATGGCATGAAGTTTAAGAGAAATCAAGCATAAAACTATTAACAAAAATTGTTACCAAATCGGTTTTTTTTCAATGTGGATTATAAAGTTTTAGAAGAGCCCGTTTAAAGAAACATGGGCTGAACTCGGCCCATTAATTCATTTTGTTCGTATTAATGGGCCTTTTTACTCCAAGAGTCCATCTTGAAACAAACAAATGGGCCTGATCTTACTGCTACAACCGTGGTTCGTCGGCCAGGAAGCAATAGTTGGACTTAATTGTAGGACTGGAAAACCATTCGGATAGGCATTATGACAAGAGAGAAATGGTGTGTCAACTTGAATTTAGGTTATATTTTCATAATAGTATAATATAGATTTATTTATTATTGATAGAATTTTATTGATTTATCACAATTTTCTTGCCAAAACACCCTTAATTGCAATAAATGAGTTAACATTTTTTTTAATGAGCCATAATTTAGGATACCTTCAAAGTGTGGAGATATGATTTTTGTTAAAATCTCATGTTTAAATGGAAGACTTGTGTATTTAAAGAGTATGTTTTGTAATATTTAAATTAAAAAAAATATATGTGTTGCAATATTAAAATTTAGACTTTTATAGATTTTGGTCAAATTTAGTTTATTATATTCTTGCATATAGAGTACTTTTGTTTTTTCATTAAAAAAAAAGAAAGAAAAGAAAGAGTATCGTTGTTTTTATTAGGAGATTTCAAGAACTTGTTTACTTTAATTAAAAAGTATATTGCAAAATACCCATTTAAACATATCATCATTTTTTAAAAAAATTATTTGTATACAGTAGAAATTAATGTTATTATTCTTTTAAAAAAATGAGTAATAACTCTCGATCGGAACCCTAACTCCCGAAAAATTTTCACAACGAATCTCACCTCAATTTTCGTAAAATTAAATGAAAAATTTCACATCAACGAAAAGTTAAATAGAGGGCAAGGACGGGGACTAGGTATGTAATTTTCGTCTCATGCCTCCACTATGAACATCTCTACCTCTAGTAATCATACACTATCATCATTCAAATGAGATCAAAATATTATATATATTGTGAGGTCAATTGTCATGAGAATAAGAGATCAAATCATCAATATTTAAAATTATAATTAAGTCCCTATTTATAGACAAAATTGGCTAAAGAAAGAACTTGTTGGTGCCAAAATTTAAGTAGAAAAATACACATTTGATCTTCACATGACAATAACGATAAATTTTGTAATTTGGGGAAGAAAGTGATATGCAAAATAGGATGATATGCACACCATTGTAGTGCTTCCTACATAGGCTTCGATGCTTAAATCAACAAGTTCAAAGTTTAAGTATTAGAATGAACTTACTCGTTATTGGAGCTATCACGATGTATTCATTGGTGTAATTGACCTAGGTCCTCCTAATAGGCTTTCGGTTCTACATTAGGATTGTTCTTCCACTCCTTCAACTAGAAGATGCGAGGGGCGTGTCTTGTTTAACATTTTGTTAGGGTAGGCCTCGACCTTAGTCGAGGTTGAGTACCTTCATCCAGACCCATTTTTAGTCCCAAGGTGATTCTTTAGGCTGAGGCATGTATTGGGTGTCACAATTGCACCACCAATGGCTTTCACTAAGCGATTGTGCAAAACTTGTTATCGCCCACAAACAAGTTAGCCAATTCAATTTTCGACTGCCTACGACACACTGGGTGCCTCTTGCAACCTCTACCTCGTTTACAGAGAAAATAGTTTTAGTAACAGATTTAGAGGAAAATGTTTTCGTAAATGTTTGAAAGCATATTTGAGAAAATAACTTTTTTCGTAAGGCTAGAAAGCAGGGACAACACGACTCAATAACTTACAACTTTGGTAAGAAAGTTTTATGGTTAGTTAGTATATTATATGCATTTTAAGGGCTGTCACCCTTGCATATGCGAAGTGCTGAGTGAGGCACTTACAACCAGAAGTACAAGGAAAGCAAACTAATTTATATGATGAAATACATAATAGAAAAGTATAATAAAAAGGGATTGGTTTGGGCATGCTACCTGTCATGACCATGACATTGGGCATGTTCCATTAGGTGTTTTGCTAACTAGGCTCAACCATGACCTTACTGAAGGGCAAGCATGCTAGCTTGGGCCAAGGCTGAAGCCAACTCCTTCTAGGCACGCTTTGGTCCCAGGATGCCATTTCGTTTTGCATCGAATCTTGTTATTTCCTTCACATGATTATTTGATGTTAATTGTAACATTCGATCCAAAATCAAAGAACTCTATACAAGTCTTGGATATCAGGAGGATATACATATTAAACAATAATTTCTCTGAAAATATAGAGCAGCTCATTATTGGATATTATCATAATACTTATTGACTCTTATTATTAAATATTGTCAATAATTTTTAATAAAAAAATTGTTAACAATTGATAGTCTTTTTGATATTATATTGCGTATACTTTCTTATCCGATTTATTGATTGGAGTATATTTGACATGCTTTTGGCGGCATTTGACCAGAATATTTTACTCTGGATGCCATGTCATCGTGAAATACACTCATAACTTAATTAATTTTCCTTTGATCCAATATACATATCTTTTTATATCATAACGAAATATTTTATTGTATTTTAAAAGCCTCGTCAACATTAAAAATTAAAGTCATCGCCCCGCCAAATTTTCACGTTTCTCCGGCCCCGTCCATGGCTTCTTTTTCCTTACCTACCTTCTTCACTCAGTAATGGCGACCGCTTCTACAGTTCCACTTCCAATTCCTCCTTCGTTTCTCAATATTTCTCCTTCCACGCTCGTACTTCGCATCTGTAATCAGAAACCCTAGGAATCCATCTTCTACTTTCAACATCCGATCTCTCATTTTCTACAAATTTCCGTTCCTCCTTCCAGTGTGTAAAATTTTTCCCAATGTCGACTTGTAGCCTTGTGCTATCTTTATTCTTTGTTTTTCTTAGTTTTTGTTTACTTGCGCCTCATTATCTTGTGGCAGAGGCGATGGCATAGCAGTCAGGGAAAGCGATTTAATTAATGGTATGGAAATTTACGCCCATTTGTTGTTTATATTTGTTTGGTGTCGCTTTCCTAAATTAATTAGTGTTTTCTTTCTTAATATTATCCTTATGGCACTTGGCGCTTAGACTTTTGTTTTTTCTTATGCCTAAGTTCGCAGGCGAGGCGTTCAGGCCAGAAGTACTTGTTGTTCCTATGTCTCCTCCAAAGAAAGATATAATTCGATGACCACGAGTTTGTTGACATTGATTTTTACGAGTCTTTATACGATTTTACTTGTTCCTGTTGCATTTACTCGCATGATTGAACCGTTTGATTCAATTCTTTAGCTTCCACAACTGATTAATTAGGAAAGGACATTGGGAGCTTTATAATGGTGAAGTGGCCTTAACAGTCCACAGAGCTCGGAGACTGGTTAGATTTATTTGGGGACGGTGTATTATGCTGGATAGCAGTAACACCTGCCTCTAATGTCGACTTCTGATAGAATTATCTAAAAATGATTGCTTCTTTAAAGTACAGTTTACTATTTTTCTACTATTTTCTTAATGATGTACGGAGATTGGGTTCAAAAGTATCAGATAATAATTTTCCAAATCATGATAATGTAGAAAATTAGTAAACGAATACAATGGGAAAGATTCAAACTCTTCAACACCTAGTAAAGAAAAGCTATAGAATAGAGCCTCCAGAGTCGCAGTCTCGTTTACTAAGGCCTATGGTCTTTGAGTAACACCTATCCCGAGGTTCTGTTTGAATCGTTGGGTAAAATCCTTGATACCTTCAAAGTTAACTTTGGAGTAAACGCGTTCTCAGAAAAAAAGATAAAAATCAGAAACTAAGAAAGCTTTAATTTAGGGAATTTCACATCTGGGAGAAAAGATTAGATCATGATCTCATTATGATTCTTGGGAGGGAAATGGTTCACTTCATTCTTGCTGAAGGTTTTCTGTGTTAGTGTATTAAATGAATTGTAGTTTTTCATACATTTTTACATTTATTATCATAGAGCTTTTCCTAATCCTAAGTATAGCTGCAAATGATGCAATGATCAGAGAATAATCTTTCTATGATGCTTCCCTTTTGAATTATATAACTCTTACTCTGCTTGTTCCATAGGTGTATTCCATAAGCCTCGTTATTTAGCTGAGATAATTTTGCTCTTGCCCAGCTTGCAGCAGCTCGGTTTTCTGGC
This sequence comes from Citrullus colocynthis, assembly GCA_031780015.1. Classification (NCBI taxonomy): domain Eukaryota; kingdom Viridiplantae; phylum Streptophyta; class Magnoliopsida; order Cucurbitales; family Cucurbitaceae; genus Citrullus; species Citrullus colocynthis. The sequence continues at coordinate 2,664,638 of QLSR01000645.1, forward strand.
TTCTTAAAAAGTTCACCAATCTTAATCCAGTCCACTGGGTAGAAAGCTGCAGGTGGCAATACAGTGACGTTGAAACCAGGTTTAGCTCTGACTCCTGTTACCTTTGCTATTACTCTGGAGACCAGAAAAGGTCCATTATATCCCCATCTGCTCCCATCAAAATTTAATGCAAAATTTTCCATGAATTTCTCTAGAAGTGGATGCTTCTTATCAAAAACAAGAACAGCATTATTCAGCATTGTCCAGTTCTTAGATACCGGATCAATACTTTGTGCGCCAATTGAGTTCTTCAACCCCGTGAAAGACTTCAAAACAATAAAGTCTGTATCTACGTAAACACCTCCATACTTGTATAAAACTACAAGTCTCATCAGGTTAGATAGATTCTGAGCTAATGGAATCTGACCTGGGTCTTTTTTTCCACTCTTCATCTCATCAAACCAAACCTCAACCGGGGTGTTTTTGAATAGCGAAGGCAAGTCCGGTGCGATTGCCAGAATTTTAAATCCTTGATCAAGTAGAGGTTTAAGAATCTTGCAGCCTCTTTCTGAATCCAGCGTTCTTGATAGAATAGTTAAGCATCCACGGGGGTGAGACTTAAAAACACTTTCTGCTGCCATTAATTCTCTTTCCCTGAAAGACCTTGCTGGAGATACCCATGTCATGAAGAATTGTATCTCACACTCATGGCTGAGAAACTTCAGAAGTCGATTATGAAACTGCTGTGTCAAGTTGTTTGACTGCAAAATTCGAAAGTCGGAAAGGTGCTTCCTAAACCAATCAATTCTTGCTTTTTTTGCTGAAAGATTGGATGGAACTACAAAGGAATCAAAAGTTTCACTATCATCATCATCTCTGTTTTCTGGTGAGGACTGCAGTGGCTCTCCAACTAAAGTCCGCTCAATTTGCACTTGTGTCATGCATGTAATTGTTGAGTTTGAATTTCCTTTCTCATCTATGGATACTGTTCGAACCGAAACTTTGTAGATTATGCCATCTCCACATATAAGGAAGATGATGGAAGCAAGCAAGATGCTTGGCAATATGGGTGATGTAACACACCTTTCAGACATTTCTCCCAGGAGGCTATTCCCACGAAAAGTGAAGTTTTCATAAATCATAATAAAGCTATTTGAATAAACTCAAATTAGGGAAACTTAATCGGCGATTACACCAATGGAAGACACAATTAGAAGGAGATTAATTTATTCAGGCTGCTTGCTTGGTCTGCTGAATGAGGTTTGTCAGATTTTCGTAAAGTCCACGGAAGGAAATGGAATTGAAAAAGTCAAATCCAAATTCTTAAGAATATTGACGAATGAATGTTTATCACAAAGGTGGTGTTTTAGTTATTAAGATCCAACGGTCGAGGATGAAAGCATTGATGTCAACATTTTTCTTTCCGTGGAAGCCTTTTACATCGTGAAATAACGCAGCTACTATAGTTCAGGGTTGACCCGCTGCTAAAAGGTGAAAAGGGAAAGTTAGGTTAATTATAATGGCACATGTGGGCAATATGAAGGCATAGAACATTAAATTAAGAAATGATGGCAGCAGGAATTAAACGAGGAGAAGGGATGATAAATATATATCAGCTTCTGTTATTGTCCAAATTGCCCAAGTTTTGTGCAACTAAAAGCCAATTGCTTAATAAATATTAAGCATACAACTTGCAGGTTCGTTTACTTGGTTATTTGAATTAGAAACCTGGAAGGACTTCCCTTTCTTATCTGTTTTTCTGCAGGTATTGCTTATCATTGTGGTTACATGCTGACATATTTGGTGACCGTATATCTCAGAGGAATCACAATAAGGTATGTTGTTTCATCTAAAAAAAATTAGTTTGTTCAAGCAATGAGGTAGGAAGAAATATTATTCTGATTAAAATAAAAAAAATAGTACTTATTTCAAGGTTCCAGTATTAGTTTCATTTAATAAATTAAATAGTAGTGGATAACTATTATGGGTTGGTAAAAAAGAAGACATAGTCTCAACAAATAACTAAGAGATTAAATGTTCAATCCATAGTGGCCAAAGCTGACCCGTACACTCGCGAATATATAAAAAAAAAAAAAAAAATAGTGGGACACGATTTTATATTAGAGAAATTAATTCTTCAAAACATTTTTATTTATTTATTTTTTTAATTTAAGAAGGAGGGATTTAAACGACATATTTTTTAGTCACTAATACATAATATATTCCAATAAAGACATACAACTTAATTCAAAACTATAAATAAATATTAATTGGGTACGTTTATAGTTTCAAATTAATTGGTTAGTTTTCATTTAAAAATATTTTCTATTTTTGTGAAGCTAATATATTATGGAATACTGATTAAAAAAAAAAAAAATTATATGATGCAATACTTTAATAACAATATTATTGGTGGGGTTCAAAATTTATTTTATGTATGTATTTAGTTTTTCAGCAATGTTTTAGTTTGGTCCCCACATTTCACGACATATTACTTCATTAAAATGAGTTGTTTTCAAATATATGAAAATGAATCTAAATATTTATAAATATAATATAATTTTACCGTCTATTTACGATATACTACTTTTTATATCTATATTATCATGATAGACAAAGATAGGAGTCTATCACGATCTATCACAGACTAACATTGTGCTATTATTTGTAAATATTTTCAATTTTGTTATTTAAAATAATTTTTCTATTAAAATATCGTTTTAATACATGTACATTTAAGTTTTACTTTTAATAAATCTTAAATTTAGTCTTTGAAAATTTATTTTTCTTATCAAAATTATTTAAATAGTAATTATAATTTTCATGCTAGAAGGATACCATTTAAACATATTTACAATTTATAAAGAATGTTCAAAAGACTAAATTTTCTTTCTTTTTTTTTAAAAAAAAAGTAATTGCATGGACTTTACTGGAAGGATACCATTTAAACATATTTTTACAATTTATAAAGAATGTTCAAAAGACTAAATTTTTTCAGAAAAAGAAGTAATTGCATAGACTTTGTTAAATATAATAGATCAATTATAGGATTTATTAAAAGTATAAAGATTAAAATTAGATAATGAAAAATATAGGACCAAAATAGAAACCAAATTCAAAATATTGCAGCTAAAATCTCCCTAAAATAGTATTTAACTCAGTTTTGTTTATTTCGGTAACGGTTTAAATGCCCACTTTCACGTTTTTAGCTATCCTGAGAAGCTTACTCTCTCTCTATATTTTTTAAAACAATATATATGTGTGTATATATAGTTGATAGGATAAAACCAAACCTATGAGTCTTTTATTTAGGTAAATGTTTTTCTAATTATTATTTTTTAATTTTTTTTCTTTTCATCTTTCCGTTAACTTCCAATCCATTACCGTTTTTTCCTCTCTGTCTTTATTCCCCCTTTTTTTTTTTTTTAATTTCTTTTTATTAACCTTTTGATTTACCTCTTTTTTCTTTTCTTTTATTAAACTATCTTTTAATAGTAATTGTGAAGGTTTATTTTTAATGAAAAATATATGTTTTTGGTCTTTTAGTTTTTAGTCTAATTTTTATTTGGTCCATAAATTTCAAAATGTTATATTTTTAGTTATTCAGTTTTGAATATGTTTAGTTTTTTTGATTTGGTCATAGATTTCAAGATTTACTTTTAACTTTGATTTTCACCAAATACTCAGTTAAAAGTGTGAAATCTTAAAACTTTGAGACTAAATTGAAATAAAATTCAAATATCAAAGGTTTATAACATTATAAAACCTACAAATTACTCAAAATTAAATGATTAAAAAGATAATATTTTGAACCAAAGGATTTGATAGAAATTAAACCCAAAATATAGGAAAAAGAAAGTTTTAATCTTAAATATTAACCATTCTATTCTTTCTCAATATATATATATAATTTTATTTAATTTTATATTAGTTCAATTATAATTTATTTATATAAACAGTTAAATTATAATTTAAAAACTGATGGTATCACAAAAATCTATAATTAGTGGATCAAGTATTTATAAAATTTTAATTTAACAAAATAATAGTTAAAATATAATTCAAATATTAAGATAATAATATTTTAATTTAATTTTTATTAAAGGTGTTTGAGAGTTTTATTTATAAAACATGGTATATTAATTTTACTTTGGTTTATTTGAATGATATATTTATTTTTTTGTATGTTAGACGTTAAAATTATTGATATTTTAGTATTTAAATTGTAAATTAACTACTAATTATATTTATAGTATATACTTTAAATAAATAAAACATTTTTAAGCATAAAGGAATTAAATACTTTTCAATTTTGTATTTAGTATTTAAATTAAATTTTAACTACTAAAAGTGTGATTTTAGTTATTATAATATTAAACAAAATGATGAATCAATTATAAATTTTTTTCTTGAAAAATTATAGAATTATTAATATTTAATATTAAAATTTTCAAAAAAAAGGAAGAAAAACTATATCATATGAAATTTGAACTCAAGTGGAGAGTACGATGACTTCACCCATTACCATTTTTACATTAAAAATATAAATAAAAGTAAATATCGAAGTTTCGTTAAGTTTTTAAATGGTGGCAGAACTTTTGTTCATTTTTAATATGTGAATGCGTTTCTTCCATAAACACATTCTACAAAAAGAGAAAAAGATACCCTATTTTTCTAAATAGTTTTCGATGTACCTGTTTTTACCAATTTTTTTTTTAATAAAAATTGTATTATTGTTCTAATTCACCTGTCTTTTTTAGTACAATATTTATTCAATTCTTATTTGTTTTAAGTACACCAAAAGAAGGTAGAAAACTTTGAACCTTCAACCTTAAAATGAAATAGTATCAATTACCACTAAGTTATACTCAATTTGGTACTTAACTTATTTATTTATTTTTATATTATGTGGAGTTAGAGGAACGAACTTTTGATCTCAAATTGTGAAGATAATAATTGGGAAGATTATAACTCCACATTATGGATTTGCAAGAGGGAAGACCATAACTTCTTGCTCAAGTATTGATGTACAAGGCAATGAATTTAAATCGTTACTCTTCAATTTCATGTCCAATGAAAATCTTGATCGTTGACTTCATCCTGCAAATCAATGGAACAATCAAAGAAAGTTGAGTCTCATCCAAAGATTGAACATTGCTATTGATATTGCACGTGGATTACTCCATAATCATTGTGAAACTCCTATTGTTCATTGCGATCTAAAGCCTAGCAATATCTTGCTTAACCACGATATGGTAGCTCACGTAGGAGACTTTGGGTTGGCTAGATTCATGTTGGAAGGATCGAATGATCAAATATCTTTTAGTCAAACCATGTCACTTGCACTCAAGGGTTCTATAGGGTATATCCCTCTAGGTATTTTCCTTTCATCTATAGTCTATCATCTTTCGATTCCTTGATTTTATAGGTGCTTTGTATAATAATGAATGAACAATTGCAGAGTATGATAGCGGTAGTAGAATTTCCATCGAAGGAGATATCTTTAGTCACGGGGTTCTATTACTAGAGATGATCATTAAGACCCACTGATGACGCGTTTGGCAATGGAGTGGATATTCATTTATTCACTACAATAGCACTACCTCATGATGTCTTGGGTATAATCGACCCTTCCATACTATCTGAAGAAACACATCAATAAGTGACCAAAGACGAAATAAAAAAATAGCGATAATGAACGAGAAAGATCACAAAAATATCATTTTAAAATGGACGGAAGAATGTGTTGTCTCGATAATGAGAATTGGTTTGTCATGGTCCCTGAGGGCACGTAAAGAGAGAATGCCAATGAATGTTGTGGTTACTGAATTGCAAGCAATTAAAAGCTCCTACCTCAAGTTTAAAAAGGCACGTGGAAGTTCTCATAGACATTTGTTTTGCCAAGCTTGTGAGGCAAATGATTGTATTTGGCCAGGAGCAACAGGTTTTCGCTAGAATAATCCACCTTTTAAACCAACAAATTTCAAAGGATGGTGTAATGTTTCTCAATCATAATAATAAAATCCTTGTTTTGTTCTTAGATTAATTAGATTAGTTTTTCAGAATCCCGGCCATTCTGATGCGTCTAGCGAGCTTTACCAAATGCAAGCCTATCTTTAGTTGTTCACATCAACCAAGTTGCAGATCAACTTGGTCACCGGTTGGACTGAAGATAGAAAATATTTCATCCACAAAAACTACTATCTAAATTGAAATTCTTTTGTGAACTCTAAGGAGTTGTGGATTTTTAAACCCATATTCTAAGGAAGTTCATAAGACATAACATTATTGTACTTTTAACTGTGATCTCCCAAAACACCTTGGGCCAAACAAGAGTCCAATTCTTACTCAAAACTCCTTGAGCCAACTACCTTTTAAAGTTAATGAAACAATTTGGTTGATAAGGACTGAAGTGCCTCTTTTGATTTACTCGATTATACTATTTTTCCTAGTATTCATACGGTGGGGTTTAGACCAAGATTTTTGAATCATGACCAGCCCAACGTTTTCCACAACTTTATAGGTACGTAAGGATTACTTCCACACAAAATTTGAACCTTAAAGCCGCCATGGCCTACCGATGGCAAATATAAAATTGATAGATTAAGGTTCAGTTCATCACAAATATCTTGCATAATTTTGCAGCAGAATGGGGTATGATTTCTGCAACACCAAGAAAATATTTCTCTATAATATCTTTTTGTTGTCCCTAATCTCGACTTTTGCAAGTATACTTTCTTCTACAGATGAATTGGATCGTTATGCTCTCCTTGACTTGAAAGGCAGAGTACTCAATGATCCATCCTAAATCATGAGTTCTTGGAACGATTCCACGCACTTTTGTGATTGGATCGGTGTTATTTGCAATTCCACCATTAGAAGAGTAGTGAGTTTGGACTTGGAAGCTCAGAAACTAACTGGTTCGATGCCACCTTCACTGGGAAATCTTACTTATCTTGTTGAAGTAAGATTGGGAGACAATAACTTCCATGGCGGAATTCCCCAAGAGTTTGGTCGGCTACAACATTTGCGTTATCTCAATTTGTCCCACAATAAGTTTGGTGGTGAGATTCCGACGAATATAAGCCATTGCACACAACTTGTTATTTTGGAGATTAATGATAATCAACTTACAGGTCCGATTCCACACCAATTGTTCAAGTTAACGAAGTTGAGTCAACTTCGTTGTGATCTTAACAATCTGACTGGAGCGATTCCATCTTGGATAGGGAATTTTTCCTCCCTAATTTATTTGGAATTTAAACAGAACAATTTTGAAGGAAATATGCCTTGTGAATTAGGGGACCTATCAAGATTGGAATTCTTCTCAGTTGCTTTGAACTATTTGACAGGTAGAGTGCCACTTTCCATCTATAATATAACTTCTCTGACTCACGTAACTGTTGCTGGAAATAAGCTCCAAGGAACTCTGCCACCAAACATTGGAATTACTCTTCCAAATCTCCAAGGCTTTCTTGGCGGTCATAATAATTGTAGAGGCCCAATTCCCAAGTCATTTGTCAATGCTTCCAGTCTTTGGATGTTAGATATTGCTGAAAACAATTTCACTGGATTGGTACCTGATGATTTGGGGAGCTTAAAAGACTTGAAGATACTCAATTTTCAAACCAACAAACTTGGAAATGGAAAAGTTGGTGATTTGAGTTTCATCAATTCCTTGGTTAATCCGAATGGTAGTCGTCTATGATATCTGGGTCTAGGTAGGAATCGTCTTGGAGAAGCACTGCCTCCATCTATTGGAAACCTTTCAAACCTCATAACGCTACACTTAGGTGTAAATATGTTAACTGGAAGCATTCCTAGTGGGATTGAAAACCTGATTAACTTGCAAGTTCTTGTTATGGAATATAATTATTTGTATGGTAGAATCCCTCCTAATATTGGGAAGCTTCAGAACTTGGCAGTGTTGTACTTCGGTCTAAACGATCTAACTGGGCCAATTCCATCTTCCATTGGCAACTTATCTTCAATCACCAAACTTTACTTATACCATAACAGACTTGAGGGAAGTATACCACCAAGTTTTGGACGATGCAAAAGTCTCCAAGCCCTTGACCTATCTCGTAACAACCTAATTGGCTCTATACCCAAGGAAATCTTTGGTATCTCTTCCCTTTCGATTTCTCTACTCCTGGATTATAACTCACTTACTGGTCCATTGCCATCTGAAGCGGGCGAGTTAGTTAGTTTGACTGAACTAGATGTATCAGAGAACAAACTCTCTGGTAATATTCCTAGCAATCTTGATAAATGTATTAGCATACAACGCTTGTATCTCGGGCGCAATCGGTTTGCAGGAATTATTCCTTCATCTTTGGAAGCTTTGAAAGGTCTAGAGAAACTAGATCTCTCCAGCAACAACTTTTCTGGGCCAATTCCCCAATTTCTTGCCAAGCTTCACTCACTCCGTTATCTCAATCTATCATATAATAACTTTGAGGGAAAAGTGCCTAAAATAGGAGTATTTTCTGATTCAACTATGATTTCTATACTTGGGAATGATAATCTATGTGATGGTTTACCAGAATTACATTTACCTCCATGCACACAAGACCAAACACTTTTTCCCAAAAAGCAGTTGATAGTATCAAAGGTGTTAATTATCGTAGTACCAACTGTCATACTCACGGTTGTTTTGGTGAGCATCCTTTTTGTGTGTTTTGTGCGTAACAAGTCCAAGAAGAATGTCTCAACTTCATCTTCTTCAAAGGAGTTTCTACCACAAATTTCTTACTTGGAACTTAGTAGATCAACCGACGGATTCTCTATAGATAACTTGATCGGCTTGGGTAGTTTTGGCTCTGTGTATAAAGGTGTTCTTTCAAATGATGGATCTATAGTTGCCATTAAGGTTTTAAATCTCCAACAGCAAGGTGCTTCCAAGAGTTTTGTTGATGAATGCAATGCCCTTTCAAACATACGACATCGAAATCTCCTTAAGATAATAACTTCTTGTTCAAGTGTTGATGTACAAGGCAATGAATTTAAAGCTCTAGTCTTTAATTTCATGTCCAACGGAAATCTTGATTGTTGGCTTCATCGTACAAATGAACGTAACAATCAAAGAAGGTTGAGTCTCATCCAGAGATTGAACATCGCTATTGATATTGCAAGTGGATTAGACTATCTCCATAATCATTGTGAAACTCCAATCATTCATTGTGATTTAAAGCCTTGCAATATATTGCTCGATGACGATATGGTGGCTCATGTTGGAGACTTTGGAATCGCTAGATTCATGGTGGACGGATTAGATGATCAAATACCTTTTAGTCAAACCATGTCACTAGCACTCAAGGGTTCCATAGGGTATATCCCTCCAAATATTTTCCTTGCATTTAACTCTATAATCTTTCGAGAGTAATTGCTAGTTCTTGACTTTCTACATGTTTTATTTGGTATAATAATGAATGAACAATCAGAGAGTATGGCATTGGCAATAGAATTTCCACCGAAGGAGATATCTTCAGCTACGGGATATTATTATTAGAGATGATCACTGGAAAAAGACCTACCGACGACATGTTTAGTAATAGTGTGGATATTCATTTGTTTACTGCAATGGCACTACCTCAGGATGCTTGGAGGATAATCGACCCATCTATACTATTTGAAGAAACACGTCGAGAAGGAGATATCGAAGAAGAAATACAAGAAATGGCGATAATGAGTGAGGAAGATTGCAGAGAAACCATGCCAAGATGGATGGAAGAATGTCTAATCTCGATGATGAAGATTGGATTGTCATGTTCCTTGAGGGCACCTAGTGAGAGAACCTCATCAATGAATGATGTCGTTAATGAATTGCAAGCAATTAAAAGCACCTACCTCAAGCTTAAAAAGGCACGCCGAAGGTTTCATTGAGATTTGTTTCCCCAAGCTTAAGAGGCAAATGACTGTATTTGGCCACAAGTGATAGGGTTTTGTTAGAAAATCCACTTTTCAAATCCAACAATTTCCATTCGATGGTTCAATGTTTCTCAAATATAATAATAAGACCCTTTGAAATGCACGATTTAAAGTTTAATGTGTAATATTTTTGCTACTTGACCTTCACCTTGGCTTTGCAATATTAACGTTAGTAACCATTACACCCATTGCTTGATTGGGAGTTAAGTGTCAATGGCCTTGTAGGTCACATTCCATGCTAGTTAATAATGTTAACCAAGTTGAAACTTGTCGGATTTGCTATTAACAATCTGACTAGAATTATACCATTCTGGAATTTTTTTTTCCTTCTTTTTTTTTTTGGGTGATATATTGCGGATGTCATTCAAGCAAAACAATTCTCACTGGTGGATTCTTTATGAAATAGTGTGCCTATCTAGAGTAAACACTTGGAGTGTCTAAAATTTGGACAATACCCTTGGGAGTGGAAAGTTGACGGACTTAAATTTTATTAGTTTTTTTTGGTTATAACATTCTTCCTCTAACCTTCGCTTGTGGTTACATTTAACTCAAGAATGTTAGAGTAGTTATTGCTCGAGGTTGTAAGGCACCAAGCCCAGCTCGACTTGGTCATTTCCTGATTTGTATATATGTTTTGGCAGCTAGTCTATTCGAAATTCAAGGCTCTGACTTTTCCCTTTTGAGACTTACATTTTTCCACGTCGCCTTCTAGTTTCCCTTTTGGCTTGAGCCGGCTAATGAGTTATGGATCTTGCCTGGGTAACTGTCAACATATTCCATTATAAAAAAAAATAACATTTTTTCTTCAAAAGAATAGGCCTTCATTGATATAACTTTTTTTTTCAAAAAAAAAAAAAAAAAAAAAAATCAAATTTTAAGCAAATCTACTACCCAACATATTCTCTAGTCCTGAACTAAAATAACATGCGCCTCAAACACAAACTTCTTGAACGCGCTTGTAATACTTATCAACACTCCAAACATACATTATTTAATTCCACCAACTATTATAACTGCACTAACCATAATACTCACAAACAATTATAACCAATTATGTGCCTCATATAACTTTAAAAGTATGGAACAACTCCGACTATCTTTGTCGAAATTAGCATAGCTCAAAAAGTTATTGGCACGTGCTTCTTCTTCGGAGAATCAACTCTTATAATCCCATCGAAAAATTACTATTTCAAAAATAAATTTATTAAGTAATTCATGTTAACATCCACAGACCCAAACGTCATTTTTAATATATAATATAACGGAGGTGGAGACTCAACAAGCTATATTTGAATTGTTTAAAACTCACCTGACGCATTAACGACCAATCAAAGGAAATTTGAACTTTAAAGTCAAAGATACCACGGCCGGCAATTGGATTCTGCTCATCTCTATGCCCTCCCTCTTCTCTACTCTGAATATGGTTATGTTTCGTTCTTATTAGAAAAAGAAAAAAAGAAAAAAGAAAAAGAAAAAGAAGAAGAAAAGAAGATTATGGTCAGGTAGTTTCTTTCATAAGGATTATTTTTCCCCTTGATCTTGACTTTTGGAGACTTAATTAATGAGCCAAAGGGGAGAGAGTGGCTGGGAGAGAGTTGGGGAAATGGAATACAATAATATAATACAGATCAAGAAAGCTGAGAATAGAAAATGGGCTAGAAGGTGGAATATAATATTGGTTTTAAGCAGATTTTAGAAAGTTAAATTGCATATATATAAGTGTTGTAGATTTTTGGTTATGTTCATCATAAATCTAGCATAATATTGGAGGAGGATGGGGAACGATTTCTGCAATACCAAAACCAAAAATATATTTCTCTATAACATATTTTTGTTGTCCCTAATCTCGACTTTTACGAGTATACTTTCTTTTGTAGATGAATCAGATCGCTTTGCTCTACTTGATTTGAAAGGCAGAGTATTGAATGACCCATTGAAAATCACAAGTTCTTGGAACGATTCGACACACTTTTGTGATTGGATTGGTGTTACTTGCAATTCCACCATCGGAAGAGTAGTGGCTTTGAACTTAGAAGCTCGAGATATAACTGGTTCCATACCTCCTTCTTTGGGAAACCTTTCATACCTAACTCAAATCAATTTGGGAGGCAACAAATTCCAAGGTTCAATTCCCCAAGAGTTTGGTCGGCTACTGCAATTGCGTCTTCTCAATTTATCCTCCAAGGTAGTATTCCCCCAAAATGGTTATTATCTAGACCCAAAATTCTTAGACTAGTACAATTAACCAAGGAACTAATGAAATTTAAGTCACCAACTTTTCCAAATCCAAGACTAATTCAAACGCTCCAAGTGTTTTAGTCTCCCCATCTCATCAGATATCGTTCCAACGAGATTGTTAAAAGGAAAATCTAAAACTTGAAGGCCAGAGATATTAGCCAAGGACTTTGGAATAAGCCCACTGAAATTATTGACACCACCGGCAAAGGTCTGAAGATTGGGAAGAGTAAATCCAATATCTGATGGTAGAGTTCCTTCCAATTGATTTTCAGAAAAAGACAAGAGAATTAGAGAAGTTATGTTGTAGATTGAAGGTGGTATCGTACCTGTCAAATTATTCACAGGAACTGTGAACTGTTCCAATCTAGATAGGTACCCTATTTCACTTGGAATGCTTCCGTGAAAGTGGTTCCACGCAAATGGCATAGTCAATATCGAGGAAAAATTTCCTATCCAAGGTGCGATGGTTCCAGTCAGATTGTTAATGCCAAACCTGAGTCGTTCCAACTTGGTCAATGTGAACAATTGGTTTGGAATTTGGCCTACAAGCCGATTGTCATTAATGTCCAAGACAAGCAACTCAGTGCAATGACTTATATTCTCTGGAATCTCACCGCCAAAGTTAGTGGAAGCATTCCTCCATGGATTACAAACTTGATTAACTTGCAAGTTCTTGGACTGGAAGGCAACTTTATGAATGGTGATATCCCTCCCAATATAGGGAACCTTAAAAGCTTTGTGCTTTTGTATTTGGTTGGAAATGAATTAACTGGGCCAATCCCTTCCTCCATTGGTAACTTATCTTCCCTCACCAAATTCTACTTGAGTAATAACAAACTCGATGGAAGTATACCAACAAGCTTAGGACAATGCAAAAGCCTTCTAAGTCTTCAGCTATCTAGTAACAACCTAAGCGGCACCATACCAAAGGAAATCCTTGGTCTCCCTTCCCTTTCCATCACTTTGGCCTTAGATCATAACTCGTTTACTGGTTTACTACCCGATGAAGTTGGTGGTTTACGCGGTCTAGTAGAACTAGATGCATCAGAGAACAAATTATCAGGTGATATTCCTAGCAACCTCGGTAAATGCATTAACGTGGAACACTTGTATCTTGGGAGTAACCAGTTTGAGGGAACAATTCCTCAATCTTTGGAAGCTTTGAAAGGCCTTGTAAAACTAAATTTATCAAGCAACAATTTATCTGGGCTAATTCCCCAATTTCTTAGCAAACTTCTCTCGCTCACATATCTTGATCTATCCTACAATAACTTTGATGGAGAAGTGCCCAAAGAAGGAGTTTTTTCCAACTCAACCATGTTTTCTATCCTTGGGAACAGTAATCTATGTGGTGGTTTACAAGAATTATATTTACTTCCGTGCATGTCTAACCAAACATATTCATCCAATAAGCAGTTTAAAGCATCAAAGGTGCTAATCTCTATAGCATTTGCGGTCGCTTTTACTGTTGTTTTGGTTGGCATCTTTGCTGTGTATTTTATGCTTAAGAAGTCGAGGAAGGATACTTCAACTTCATCTTCTAGAAAGGAGTTTCTACCACAAATTTCTTACTTGGAACTCAGTAAATCAACCGACAGATTCTCTACGGATCGTTTGATTGGTTCTGGTAGTTTTGGCATAGTGTATAAAGGCATACTTTCAAATGGTGGATCTATTGTTGCCATTAAAGTTTTAAATCTCCAACAACAAGGTGCTTCCAAGAGTTTTGTTGATGAATGTAATGCCCTCTCAAACATACGGCATCGAAATCTCCTCAAGGTCATAACTTCTTGCTCAAGTATTGGTGTACACGGTAATGAATTTAAAGCTCTAGTCTTCAATTTCATGTCCAATGGGAATCTTGATTGTTGGCTTCATCCCCCAAAAGAAGGGAAGAATCAGAGAAGGTTAAGTCTCATCCAAAGATTGAACACTGCTATTGATATTGCATGTGGGTTAGACTATCTCCATAATCATTGTGAGCCTCCAATTGTTCATTGTGATCTAAAGCCTAGCAATATATTGCTCAATGAAGATATGGTGGTGGCTCATGTAGGAGACTTCAAGTTAGCTAGATTCATGTTGGAAGGATCAAATGATCAAATATCTTTTAGTCAAACCATGTCACTTGCACTCAAGGGTTCTCTTGGATATATCCCTAATTCTCTTCCATCTAAACTCTATCATCTTTCAATTGTAATTGTTATTTCTAATCTATTCCCCATAGTCCTTAGTATAATATTGAATGCACAATTGCAGAGTATGGTAATGGTAGTGGAATTTCGTTCAAAGGAGATATCTTCAGCTATGGAATACTGCTACTAGAGATGATCATCGGAAAAAGGCCCACTAACGACACTTTTAACAATAATGTGGATATCCATTTGTTCACTACAATGGCACTACCTCAAAATGCCTTGGGCATAATCGACCCTTTGATACTATTTGAAGAAAGACATGAAGAAGAGAATGAATACATACATGTAAAAGCGATAAAAAGTGGAAACGATGATAGAGAATTGGTTCCAAGATGGATGGAGGAGTGTTTAGTCTCGATAATGAAAATTTGGTTGGCATGCTCCATGAAAGTACCTAGAGAGAGAGCGTCATCAATAAATGTTGTCGTTAATGAATTACAAGCAATTAAAAACTCCTATCTCGAGTTTAAAAAGACACATTGTAGGTTTCATAAATATTTGCTTCCTCAAGCTTGAGAGGCAAATGATTGTATTTTGCCGCAAGCAATAAAGTTTTGGATAGAAATCCATTTTAAACCAACCGACGGTGCCATATTTCATAACTATAATATTTAATAGGATAATGTACTCCTTTCGTTGTTAGAGTAATCAAATTATTTCTCAAAATTATAGCATCTAGTAGGTGCATGGATGAGAGTAATTTTAAAATTGTTAAAATCACACCGAAATACATTTTCATTCACTCAAAATTAATTTAATATTTCATTTTACACTTTTAAATGCAATTTTATATCATAAAAATTGGTTTTGAGTTATCAAAATCATGATAGAGTGACTTTGAAAATGGCAAAATTAATTTTAACTGTTTCAAATAATATCAAATGCAAGGCGTTCTTTAAAATTTATGTTTAAAGTATAATCTCATTTTGCTCAGGGCAACATATATAAATCACAAGAAAAGAAAAGGAGAGAAAAAAAAAAAAACCTCATCCCACAACTAAGATTGAACCTTGCTACCTGAACTAAGGAAAAAAAATTCATGCCACTTCTAAATTTCTAACCAAAGAAGCAAAATCAAAATTAAATTTTATAATGAAACATATTGATGATATCTCGAAATAAAATTACATATATATCTTTTTTATATTTAATGAAAAATCTCACGCGACGTTGTTATAAAAAAATTCCACACTACGTGTTATTATCTGTGACAGTTCAGTTGCCTTCAACCCTTTAATAAATTCGTCATTGATTACTAAGCTTTATTATTATTTTTGGTACATATTATATTTATAATAAATATATCTTAAAGTTAACATTCTTGGAAGTCTTCCTTCTTAAGTTTTATACTTATTTAAAAAATAGTCTGAAAATATAGAAAAAAAAACTTTGAATGAATTTTAAGAAAGGCAACCATTGTATATGCTTGGCATGGTTTTTCTACAAATAAAAATATTTGACAGAAGAGACAAGAAGTTATAAGATCGAAAGAGACTTTTAATCTAATTGATAAAATAATAATAATAATAAATAACACACGCAACAATATTAAATTTTGTTAATTAATACGACTTAGTAAGTATAAGACAATGTAACAATTATTAGAAATTAAATTGATGAATTCAATTTGACACAAAGATGCTTCACAATTAGTCTCAAAACCAATGTTGGGAATTGTTATATAGGAGATGTAAAGTGTCTATTATAAAGGCTCATTCAAATTTTTTTTATGGAATTTGAATGGATCGATATTTGTTACATTTAATTTGTTCAAATTTACTTGTAATGTACTAAGAGCATGTGAGAATGATTCAATGATAGTTAAAATTATTTTTGTCATTTCTATCGGTTCAAACTCAATTTTGACGAAATAATGAAAATTGATAAATTAAATTGTAAACTAATTTCAAGTGATTAAATGTTTGTTTCGAAGTGAGTTAACATGACAAAAATTATTTTAATAATTTTAAAATAACTTTCAAACATCTACTAACTCTTTTGCATGCTTTAAGGAAACAACTGTACGTTTCAACTTCACTTTTGAACTCCTATCCCTTCCCTTTACCCTAAAGAAAATCAAACAATCCAAATCCATATTTGGTAACTATTTTGTTTTTAGTTTTTGTAAATTAAGCCTATATACGGCCTTCCACATTGATATTTCTTGTTTTCTTATCTTCTTTTTTACCAATGTTTTAAAAAATGAAGCAAAGTTTTAAAAATTATAAAAAGATACTTTTAAAAACTTCGTTTTATTTTAGAATTTGGCTAAGAATTCAACTATTTTATTGTAAGAAATTATAAAAAAATATATTTAATTTTTAAAAATAAAAAATAAAAAACTAAATAGTTACAAAACCGAGTAATTATTTGACCTGATTTACAGTTTTGAATGCATGTACAAACCAAAGAAATCATGATGATTAGAAAAAAAAAATACCCAAGAAACGAAAACTAACAAAATAATAATAACTATTCAACAACCAAAAATGGCCACATTTAACCGTTGTTCCAAAACAAAAAAATAAATAAACCGTTGCTGTTGTTTGTTATTATTATATATAAAAAAATGATTCTTGAAGATAAAATTGAAAAAAAGCCAAAAGTAACAAGTTAAAAAACGGTTTCAAATTTGGGCCACCAACTTAAGGGATTATAGCCCACTTTATGTTTGGAGTAATAGTTATAATAGTTGACATATTCAACTATTATAACTTATAATTAACTACAATATTACTATTTCAAACCTCTTTTTGTTACGATGTTTTTTATTTCCCGCTCATTCTCTTTTTACCTTTTCGCTATAGTGTTTACTATTTCCTACTTAAACTAAAATAATTCGTACCTTAAATACAAACTATTACAACCTATAGACTATTATCTCACAGACAATAATAACTAACTCAGCCCTTCAAAAGTCTCATTCATAATCAAATACTCACGTTTTCACAATATTTTTATTATATATTATAATTATTTTAAAATTGATTCTTCCAAATAAAATTGATAAATATATATATATAGATTAAGAGACACTCTTCTTCTTCTTAAAACAACAGAGCGACACATTTGGAATTATAGAATTAGAGTTGGAATAAAATAGTCTTTACAAAATTCTCCATGTTGGCCTCTTTTATTATTGCAGCGATATATCCTTCATGAATATAATTCTTTTAAAAAATAATTTAATACATTTTTTTAATGTCATTCATAAATATATGTTCTTTAAAACTAATAAAATAATATGTTTCTTGCCGATATGAATTTAGTTTGACAGGAATTGATATGAACTTTCTCATTAGAGGTAAGAAATTCGATCCAGCTCCAAACTTGTAATTATTGTACTTTATTAATAATAATAATAATAATAATAATACTAATGTGTTGAGTCAAAATAATTTGGACTCCAGTTACCAAGCCTTATTGGTTGAGTTAAAAGATTTAACTCTCATAATTTCTGTAAACAAATCATATTTAAAACAAATTTATTAAATAATTCATAAAAGCATCTTTCAAAGCAATTGTATTTGTATTTAAAAATTAGTTAAATAAATAAAAGTCAAAGATAAGGAGCATTCAAAGGAGGGTGATGACATTGAAGTTAACATCCATGACACAAACGTCATGTTAATATAATAGAGATGGAAGGAAACTCAGCCAACTAAATTTGAACAATTTTAAAACTGATCACCTCACTCAGTGACAACCGTTCAAAGCAAATTTGAACTTCAAAGTCAAAGCTACCATCGCCGGCAATTCGACTCTGCCCATAACTTTGCCCTCCATCTTCTCTACTTTAATTTGAATATGCTTAAGTTTCTTTCTTACTAAAATAGAAAAGTGAAGAAGAAAATTTAAAAAAATAAAAAATATTATGGTTAATTTTCTTTTTGCTAAGGATTTTCTTCCCTTTTGTTTCTAAACATATTTGATAAGGCTTCTAGATATGAAGAATTAGCAGTAAATTAACTCTTGATACCTTGACCCTTGACTTTTTGGAGATTTTAAAAATGTTAAATTGCAAATATAAAAACTGGTCTACATTAAGGTTCAGTTCATCACAAATCTTGCATAATTTTGGAGGATGACGCACAATTTCTGCCATACCAAAAACATCTTTTTGTCGTCTCTGATGATCTTGGCCTTTTCAAGTATACTTTGTTCAACAGATGAATTGGATCGCTCTGCTCTACTTGACTTGAAAGGTAGAGTACTGGAGGACCCACTAAAAATCATGAGTTCTTGGAATGATTCCACGCATTTCTGTGAATGGATCGGTGTTACTTGCAACTCCACCATTAGAAGAGTAGTGGCTTTGGACTTGGAAGCTGGACATCTAACTGGTTCTGTACCTCCTTCCTTGGGAAATCTCACTTACCTAACTAAAATCAGTTTGGGAGCCAACAAATTGTATGGCCCAATTCCCCAAGAGTTGGGTCGTTTACTTCAATTACGTTTTCTCAATTTATCCTACAATAACTTTGGGGGTGAGTTTCCAGCAAATATAAGTCATTGCAGTGAGTTGGTTGTTTTGGAGATTAGTGGCAATGAGTTTGTAGGCCAAATTCCACACCAATTGTCCACATTGACCAAGTTGGAACGATTCATGTTCGGCATCAACAATCTGAGTGGAACTATTCCACCTTGGGTAGGAAATTTTTCTTCGATATTGGCTTTGTCATTTGGGCGGAACAACTTTCAGGGAGGCATTCCAAGTGAAATAGGACGTCTATCTAAAATGGAATTCTTCTCAGTTATTTCAAATAAATTGACAGGTACAATGCCAATTTCAATCTACAATATCAGTTCTCTGACTCTCTTTCATTTTACTGAAAATCAATTGCAAGGAAGTCTACCACCAAATATTGGATTTACTCTTCCCAATCTTCAGACATTTGCTGGTGGTATTAATAATTTTGATGGGCCTATTCCAAAGTCCTTGACTAATATCTCTACCCTTCAAATCTTAGATTTTCCAAATAACAATCTTGTTGGAATGATACCTGATGACATTGGGAGATTAAAACACCTTCAGCGTCTAAATTTTGGATCAAATAATCTTGGAAGTGGAAAAATTGGTGATTTAAATTTTATTAATTCCTTGGTTAATTGTACTAAGCTAAGGACTTTGGGTTTAAATACGAACCATTTTGGAGGACCCTTACCTTCGTCCATTGCCAACCTTTCAAACCAGCTAGAAGCTATAACCTTGGGTGATAATATGTTAAGTGGAAGCTTTCCTTTAGGGATTACAAACTTGATTAACTTGCAAGTTCTTGCAATGGAAGGCAACATGATGAATGGTAGTATACCTCCCAATATAGGGAGCCTCAAAAATTTAGTGCTTTTGTACTTGGGTGGAAACGGATTAACTGGGCCAATCCCTTCCTCCATTGGTAACTTAACTTCACTCACCAACCTCTACTTGAGTTATAACAAACATGACGGACGTATACCAACAAGCTTAGGGGAATGCAAAACCCTCCTATCTCTTCAGCTATCTGGTAACAACCTAACCGGCGCCATACCAAAACAAATCTTTGGAATCCTTTCCCTTTCCATCACTTTGGCCTTAGATCATAACTCATTTACTGGTTCATTGCCAAATGAAGTGGGTGGGTTACTTAGTTTATTAGAACTGGATGTATCAGAAAACAAATTATCAGGTGATATTCCTAGCAACCTTGGAAAATGTACTAGCATGGAACGATTGTATCTTGGGGGAAACCAATTTAGGGGAACAGTCCCTCAATCTTTAGAAACTTTAAATAGCCTTGTACAACTAAATTTATCAAGAAACAACTTGACAGGGTCGATTCCCCAATTTCTTGGTAAACTTCTTTCGCTTGTGTATCTCGATTTATCCTACAATAACTTTGTAGGAAAAGTGCCAGAAGAAGGAGTTTTTTCCAACTCAACAATGTTTTCTATCCTGGGGAATAACAATGTGTGTGATGGTTTACAAGAATTACATCTACCTCCATGCACGTCTAATCAAACACATTCATCAAAGTTACTAATCCCTATAGCATCTGCAGTCGCATTCGTTGTTTTTTTGGTCAGCTTCTTTTTTGTATGTTTTCTCTTTAACAAGTCGAGGAAGGATACTTCAACTTCATCTTCATCTTTTGCAAAGGAGTTTCTACCACAAATTTCTTACTTGGAACTTAGTAAAGCAACCCACGGATTCTCTATGGATAATTTTATTGGTTCGGGTAGTTTTGGCACTGTGTATAAAGGTGTTCTTTCAAATGATGGATCTATTGTTGCAATTAAAGTTTTGAATCTCCAACAACAAGGTGCTTCCCAGAGTTTTGTTGATGAATGCAACACCCTCTCAAACATACGACATCGAAATCTCCTCAAGATCATAACTTCTTGCTCAAGTATTGATGTACACGGCAATGAATTTAAAGCTCTAGTTTTCAATTTTATGTCAAATGGAAATCTTGATAGTTGGCTTCATCCAACAAACCAAGGGAACAACCAAAGGAGGTTAAGTCTTATCCAAAGATTGAACATTGCCATTGATATTGCATATGGATTAGACTATCTCCATAATCATTGTGAAACTCCTATTGTTCATTGTGATTTGAAGCCTAGCAACATACTCCTTGACAAAGATATGACAGCTCATGTAGGAGACTTTGGATTAGCTAGATTCATGTTAGAAAGATCAAGTGATCAAATATCTTTTAGTCAAACCATGTCACTTGCACTCAAGGGTTCTATTGGATATATCCCACCAGGTATTTCTCTTCCATCTAGCCTCTGTCACCTTACAATTGTAATTGCTACTTCTTGATTCCCTATAGGTACTTGGTATAATATTGAATGAACAATTGCAGAGTACGGTACGGGTAGTAGAATTTCCATTGAAGGAGATATCTTCAGCTATGGGATACTGCTATTAGAGATGATCATCGGAAAAAGACCCACCGACAACACCTTTGGCAATGATGTAGATATTCATTTGTTCACTACAAGGGCACTGTCTCAGGATGCCTTGAGCATAATCGACTCTTCAATACTATTTGAAGAAACACGTCATGAGGAAGACATGGTACAAGTAATAGCGATAAAGAGCGAAGAAGATCAAAGAGAAATCATACCAAGATGGATGGAAGAGTGTGTAATCTCGATAATGAAAATTGGCTTGACATGCTCTTTGAAAGCACCCAGTGAGAGAACGTCAATGAATATTGTCGTTAATAATTTGCAAGCAATTAAAAGCTCCTATCTCGAATTTAAAAAGGCACACTAAAAAGGTTTCCTTCAGCTTCAGAGCCAAATGATTGTAATCGGCCACTTTTGAACCAACAATTCCCAACAATAAAATTGTGCAATATTTCTCAACTATAATTGTTGTTAGACTAATTAGATTATTAATTCTCACAATCGTAGCATTCTTGATGTGTCTAGATCTTCATTATTTTAGATTACCAATTGATTATCTGTAATTCTACAAATGACTAACTAAATGATAAATTTGTTAATAATTTCGGGCTAAATTATATATTCCCTTTCTTATGTAATTTTTTTTTCCTAATAAAATGATTAATCTTTTAAAAACATTTTCAAAATTTAAAGATCTCTACCGTATATAGAATTTTTGAAATTTTATAAATCTATTAGACATTATTACAAGACTTATTTGAATAAAAAGAAAATTGAAAGTTTAAGGATTTATTAGTCACAATTTTTAAAACTTAAGAAGTATAAAATATGTGTTAACAGGTTGAAAAGTTAAAATTACTGTCTCTTCTCAAAAAAGTTTGAAAATACGAATTCCGACTAAGAAAAAAAACTCCATGCTACTTCACCAACAAAGAAAAGTCAATGGTTAAAATTTAAATTTTATAATGTATTAATATTATATCAAAACTAAGATTACATGTTTGTTATATTTAATGAAAATCATACACATATATACGTATTTATCATTATTTCATTCGACATGTGCTCCCGATCTCTTAATATGTCGGCCCTTGTAAGATGTCTATATAAGGGATCATTTTATTATAACATATGGTAAAAAATGTAATTGAAAAAGAAAAGAACACAACTTATAAATTTACCTTAATTTTCATTTGAAAATTTTGAGTAAATCATCAAATTCAATCTAAAATACTTTGCAACTCAAAACTGCAAAATATTTTAATTTGTGCTCCAAATGACCCTTAGACGTGGGAGATTTAATTTTCATAATTCTGATAAACAAATTGTATTTTAAAATAAATTTATTATATAATTCACAAGGGCATCTTTTAAAGCATTTGTATTTGTAATGGTATCATCTTTAATAAATATATTACCATCCAGAAGGTTGGAAGTTAAGATCTCGCTTTAAAAAATGTAGTAAATAATTAACGGTCATTTGCAACCAAGCTAACTGACCCACTAAAAAAAGGAACTAAGCAAGACATCCCTCAAGCTATAGCTCTTCTATTTTTATGTTAATTTAATATACATATTAACATATTAACACTTAAGAAACAAAATGTTTATGACTTCCATATGAGTTTTTTTTTTTTTTTTTTTTTTTTAAATAGGAGTGAAAAATTCAGAGAAAATGATATGGATAGCCTAAAGTAGAAAATTCAAATGAAACTTGACTTAGGTTTTAAAAACACTTGTTTTTTTAGCCTTTTATTTATTGTGAAATTACCAAGATCAATCTGATTCTTTCTTCCATCTTCTCCTCTTTTTGTTTCTTAACAATCTTCTTCTTTTTTGGCAATTGCACTTTTTTCAAAAGATCTTCTTTTTCACGTAAATCAAAGTAATACCAATGTGCGAAAGGAAGCATACAAAGAGGAGCGTGAAGCATATTTGAGGAGTAAAAAAAATCAAAGCGAAGGAAAGAAACTAAATTTACATTCGCTTATCATTCGTGAATCACATCATGCTTGCATCACCATTTCAAACCATGAACCAAATTTTATTTGTAGACAAAAATTCAAAAGATTCCCAATATATACAAATATGTCACACGAATTGAGGCATTTTGTGGTTTGACAGGAAACTTATCCCTTATTAGCCTAAAACCTTTTGTTGCAATAAATGGCTCACGTGAATGAACCATACACCATCAAATACGAACCATAAGCTTCCTGATTCGATTGGTGGTTGGGACACGTGTCAGTTTTGGACGATGCACGTGAGAAATCGTTTTCCCTTATCCTCGCGAGACCCCACTGCTATATAATGGTGACCACCAGAAACTCCATTAAAGCGCGCGAGGCTTAAGCTCTGAGACTGTTCGTCATTGTCAGTAGCCGAGTGAGATTTTGATTGCGAGTGATGAAAACCCTAGCGACATCCAACTCCACCGTCACCAACACTGCACCTTCTTCTTACTTCTCTGCTTCTTCTCTGAAAGAGCGTCTTCTTACCGGAGGACCTGAATTCATCTCGTATCGGAGGCATTGGAAATTGGCTAGTTATGAACTTCAGCATTTGGTACCTTTGCGCCGGGGAGGCATCGACTTCATTTCTTGCTTCTCGTCTCAACAACAGGTCTCTTCCTTCGTCCGGAAATTCTTTCTTTGTGATTGTTCTACGGTTTCATTTTTTTTTATTTTTTTTATTTTTTTTATTTTTGGTTTTCTTGAAGAATCTTGGATTGCTGAATTACGTTCTTCACCGTTTTTCATTACTTATGGATTCTGAATGTGTGATCGAGAGTTAAGCTGTGCGAAACTTTCTTGGCTGTTTTTGTTTATTTGTGGATTGTGCATGAATGATCAGGAGTTAAAGGCTTTGCAAACTAAATTATTGTTACTCAGGTCTTCTGAGTTGCGATTTTGCTAGTATGAAAGTCCGTGAAAGATAGTGCTATGCCTTCGATCTTGAGTTCTTGAAAGAAGTCTTCTATGTTCTATAATTACTCATTCCTTTGTATGTCTCGACATTAAGGCGTTTTTTCACAGAATAAAGCAATTGTTTCTTAAAGGTTTATGTTAGATCAAAGCAAGATTAATAGAAACTTCGGAAGTCTAGAATAGGTAACGAAGTCTCGGCGGATGCCTCAATTAGAAAAAGATAATTATTGCCAGAAAATCTAGGAATTGACGTGACAAAGATTGTTGCAAGGATGCACGTATGCTAATATAATCATCCTGATTGTGGTAGAACTTGTTCTCTGCAGGCAGATACTCAGAATGATGCAGTTGAGAATCAAGAAATATGTAAGTTAAGACGATGATTGATGATAAATAATTACTTCCTCTGGGAAAATAGCCTCAAATTTACATATCGACATCTTTTATGCAGATCAATCAAAGACTGTTCGTGTCAAATTCCAGCTACAGAAAGAGTGCACATTTGGGGAGCATTTCTTTGTAGTAGGTGATGATCCAATTTTTGGTTCCTGGGACGTTACAAGTGCAATACCTTTAAACTGGGCCGATGGGCATCAATGGGCAGCAGAAGTGGTGAGTAGAGAGGCTCATGAAGAACGTAAAAATCTCCATATAAAGAAATATGTTTCATAGACGATTCTAATATCTGGTCATGTTTTTTCCTTTTTATCAAATTAGGATATTCCTGTTGGAAAAACAATCCAGTTCAAATTCATACTTCAAGGAATAACTGGAAATGTTGTATGGCAACCTGGTCCTGATCGAACATTTCAACCCTGGGAAACATCCAATACAATCATCATTTCTGAAGATTGGGATAGCGCTGAATCTCGGATACTAAGTGAAGAAGAAAAAATTGTTAACCAGGAGGAGAATTCTCCCATTGTCCCAGAAAAGTTAATGATTGAGGAGAACCTCACTTATCCAAACGAAGAACTGATCCACAATACAAAGAAGGATTCAATAGCAGAAAAACCATCAGTGGAACTGATTGATGGCAGTAACATCCCAGCTTTAGAAGAAAATGGCAGTAGTATCTCTGCTCCTGAAGAGAATACCAGTAACGTTTCTCTTTCAGAGGATTATACTAACAGCATTTCCGCTTCAAAAGAGAATGCCAAAGATCTCGTGGCAGGGAATATTAGCTACCCAAAGGAGAGTTTCATTCTCAATACAAGTAACAATTCGAATGGGGAGACAACAATTACATCCCAGAGTGATACAAAGATAACAGAGGAAATTTTGGAAAATGATCAGAAAGATGCAACAGCGAAGATCCTTAAGAACACGGATGTGCAAGAAAGCTTTGTTAACTATGGAGTTCCCATTCTAGTTCCTGGTTTACCTCCAACACCAACAACATCAAATCAGAATGCACCTCCACATGAAGTTGAAGATGATGGTTCCATCGATGGTAATGAATCAAACAATTATAAACTACCTGAGGTAACAGCTTGATGGCCTGACCTACTTTTACCATGTCTTTCCTGCTTCAACTCTTGTTACTACGAAAATCGTCCTTTCAATTTGTGTGCACCATGTATTGTACTTTTGAAGGAGATCCTAACAGCAGAGGACGTAACTTTGAATTGTTTTCAAATTGATATATGAAAGAAATGAAACTTGACATTGGCCTTGCCTATTGCTGTCATTGTTTTATAGCCTAAATAATTTCAATTTTTGATATCTTAGTTTCATTTGGCTTCTTTCTTACCAACTTATAACGAAACCAAACATTGTCCATGTCGTCAAATGTCGACAAA
Organism: Citrullus colocynthis; assembly: GCA_031780015.1. Classification (NCBI taxonomy): domain Eukaryota; kingdom Viridiplantae; phylum Streptophyta; class Magnoliopsida; order Cucurbitales; family Cucurbitaceae; genus Citrullus; species Citrullus colocynthis. The sequence goes on from QLSR01000645.1 coordinate 2,690,609, forward strand.
GCTTTTTAAGAGTTTGTTTGAAATGACGTGCTTAAAAATAAATAACTTTTGAGTGGTTAAAAAACATGGAAAGTGTGATTCTCTGTCCTAATGCTAGTTTTATGTAACTCATAAGAGAAAAAAAAATGTGAGATTCTCTGTCCTAATGCTATGCTTCAAATTATACACCACATTACCTCTCAATCTTATAAAACTGCAAATAAACCTTACAGCAACTAAAAGCACACTCTGGAAGCATGGGACTACAAGTCACTAAATTAAACTTGTGTAATCATAAATAATCATGTCTACACAAAGAAATGGTTGATTCAACTTCATCTACTGCTGTACTATGTTATATAATGTTCTTATGCCTCATATTTCATTTGTATTGATCTCAGAACATTCAAAATAATCAGAAACCGGATCCTGATGTTCTGGCTGAACAAGAGATGGAGGCAAAGTCAAGTTATGAAGAGATTAAACAGGAGGATGACACAAATAAAATTGAGAATCAGTCCGAATTGCAGGAAACCAACAACAATATCGTTCAAAATGACATAACATGGGGTCATAAAACCCTGAAGAAGTTCCTCTCCAGTTTGAGACTGCTTTAGTTGGAAACAAGACTTCCAGATTTCATTTCTAGTTCTGTACTATGTTGTTGGAAGATTTCAACTTTCTAGAACCCCACTGGGGGATGGAAGCTGCTGTTGGGAGTTGTACATATGGCCCACCCACTTCACTATATTGTATACTAATTGGTAAGCATTAATTGGTAAGCAAGATAACTATTGAGATTTCAACTTAAATATAAACTCTTATGACTTTGTTTTTGTATCGATCTGAATGTTATTTATTATATTTACGACAGGGGTGTAAATACAAAGACTACGAAATTTGGTTCATTGGTGAATCTGGACTGCAATGGTATTGAAGATTCTGGTAATTAGAGTCTTCTAAGTCATTTGGATTTGTATGTATATGTTACAAAGGATGCATTCTCAAGTTTCAAGTACCCTTCTAGTTATTCTTGGATATTGTTTTGTTTCCAAGGCTAAATATATATTCTATTCCTTTTATCAACACCAACGTTTCTACCTTCGTGCTGCATTCAAATTTAGACTATTGTTTTGTTTTGAAGGCTAAATATTGTGTTGTTTGATTGAGTTAGTAATTAACAAAACTTTGATATCATCAATATTTATGGCCGAGACATGTTATGAAGGGGCAGTTACTATTGCGTACGCCACAGGTTGCGGAGGGTTGCGTAGTGATGTGCTATTTTGTCAGTTCAAGGTAGATATCACATAGAACGATGTCCATCACACAGAACAAGGCCAAATTAAATGTAGGTTCCATTGATTGATGGTACTATTAAATTTAAATAATTTAGTAATCGATACCAATGAGGTTGGGGCATTTATTTTCATTTGCATAATTTGGATGGTATCTGCATCGCTACTTTTCTTTTTAGTTTGAACTATTATTTTATCATTTCGAGGAAGGGTAATCCCTTGGATGAAAGGAACTTTTACTCTTCATGTTGGTAGGGCAAGACCTGCTAAATTTGTACCCTCAATTCCACATGAACTTAAAAAAAGTATAAAAATCTCCTAAAATTTTAATTACATTTTATTGCAATATAGAGATTAAATTGTTATACGTAATATATATATAAGCAATTGTTGCATGTGAAAATTTAGGAACTAATTTCTTACAAAATTAAAAATATAGAGATTAAATCATTTTGAAACTAAAAAGTTAGAGGTTAAAGTTCCATTTAATAATCATTTAATTTTTTATTTTTAAATTTCGTATTTGTTTTCTCATAATTTTTAAATCACAATTTCCATACTTTTTAAATAGATAACAAAAATAGTGTTTATATGCGTAATTTTAAATAACTAAACTAAATATTAAGTTATTATCCAATCAAGTATAAATTGTTAATTTTATAAAAATTTAGGAATTGAAAGTATTTTTTAATAAAAAAGTTACAATATTCATCTAAGTTTTAATGTGATAAACTTGGACGTTATCCAATTTTGGGTAAATTTTAATTTCATTTCTTGTTTCTTAATACATAAAATTGTTTGGCATTTTCTAGATGGCAAGGCAACTCTTCGGCCTTCTCTCTCTCCCTCTCTCTCTCTCTCTCTCTCTCTCTCTCGTTTTGGCATCTTGCCTTTTTTTTTTCTTTGGCTGTTTCAATTTGCAGCCACCATCCCTTCCCACAAATTGTTCACCTGTCCATCTAAAATCTTTTTCTTAAAAAAAAAAAAAAGGAAAAAAAAAAAAAAAAAAAATAAAAACTAACTGCCATGTTGTTGCCTTGCTGCGATCACGATCACTCTCACTACTTGAGAAAATTTCCTACAAAGAGAAAACAGCCACGTTGTCGTTTTGCTGTCAACACTAATTCACCATCACTCTCACCACTAGGGAAAACTTTTTTCATACTACCTCCACTTATTGTGTGTCAAAATCAAGACACTTTTAAAAATAAAATGGACCCATCAACATTAATGTAGAATTCACACATATTTATTTAGGTAAATTTATAGTGTGAACGCATGAAGTATGATACTATAGGAATACTTGAAAGTTTTCCATTACTACTCTTGTTTGCTGTGTCTCTTAAATTTGTCTTGCCCCGCCTCCCTGACATGAGGTCTATGATCTGCCCCAGGTTTTGGGTTAGGTTAAAATTTTTCCTAAATCCACTACTATTCAACCAACTTGAGTTGGATTTGTGACAATTTTCTGGACCCTAGTTGTTCAACCCTTTGCAATACTAATCTTTTTTAGTACCTTCTCTTGAAGGCATATATAGATGTTATATGATTCTGTCAAAATAAGTTTAGCTTAATGGTAATTAACATAAATTTTTTTCTTAGAAGTCAGAGGTTCAATTCTCCATCCCCCAATTGTACTAAAAACAAAAGTTACATATTTCTACTAAATAACTATAACCTCGATACAACCAATCTAATTCTTTTGAATTGGTTTAGGTTAAATTCATAACTTAACAAGTATTATATGAATCTACTATTCAAATGATTAGATTAGATCTAAAATATTGAAAAACTCAACCCAACCTATCAACACTTCTCACCTCTCCCATGAAACACAATAGACCCAATCAACAAGACCACATGATGAATCTTAACCAGGTTGATTCCTAGTTATTGGTTGGTTCGGTTCGTTTTGACTAAAAGTGGAACTGAACCAATCGATTTGGCTGGTTTGACTAAAAAGCAAAACTAAACCGACTTAGAAGTTAGATCCCCTAATTTCGAACACAGCACATGCTACATTTCTCACTCTTCACAGTTTAGATTCTCCACTGAAACATGGGATGATGCTCTCTCCACTTTACACCTAATAGAACAAGCTTTGACAATAAATTGGAGGATTGTATCTAAAATTATACTACAAGGGGAATAGAGCAAGTTTGAAAAACAGATTTAGGGATTGGAACTAAAATATCAAATATTACAAGGGGAATAGAAGCAATGGTTAAGTATTATCACCTAGGAAGCATTTGAGTCAGACTGTTTGAGCTATTAAATTGGGGTGAAGATATAGTAGACTTCATAGCTTTTTTACCTCTGTCTCCATGGGAGAATGAAATCCCCTCAGAACTTGTACCAGCACAATTTAACTTCCTAGTTTTGTGTGCTTTGTATACTCCTGGCTCTGTCAATAGTTTTTCATTAAGGTGTACCTCTCTTGAAAGCATTTCCACAACCTGCTTCATGGTTGGCCTTTGATTTGCAGCTGCTTGGGTACAGAAGAGTGCAACTGTGATGAAACGCATCACCTCAGCCTTCGGATAATCGACCAGTTCCGGATCGATTAGTTCTACAAGCTGTCCTTCTTGTCTTAATTTCCAAGTCTACGAGTGCAACAAATCAAATTTATATCAAATTGAAGTATAGTGTAACTGAATGGAAAATGATTATGCATCCACGTCACAACAGAATTGAAGTTTGATTTTGGATGCCAAAAAAGGAGTTCTAACAAGTTCTTCATGAGTGATCTTCATTTAACCTGCCTATGACTTTTATTCACCAGGTTAACATCACACATACAGTTTATATTGTATATGTATCTATTGATTACAAACACTGTTGACTATTTAATAGTAGTACCCGTGAAAGCAAAGTCACACTCAACTCCATAATGAATGAGCAATAAGTTCTTGTTAAAATTGGAAATGTACCCATTCCACGAGCATTGACAACTCTTCTCCAAATGCTGTTTTACTGCTGCTACTTCCACTAACTATTTCCAGCATGAGCACACCAAAACTGTATACATCTGCCTTCTTTGTCAACTGCCCTAAAAGTGCATACTCGGGGGCCAGATATCCACTGTAGGCACAAGAAATGGTCGGAGAATATTTAAGGAGGAACAGAATATCATGCAAAAAAGGTTAAGAAATTAATGCTGGGTCTCATTTTGAGGGTGCATGAATGACTGAAGAAGTAAAACCAATGACAGCAAACTAAAATGAGATTGGCAACCAGATCTTATGAATGCAATGCACCTACTGATGTACCACCCATCATCACCCAGCACAAAATTTTTAATACTTTCCTTTTACTGGACTTTTTCACAACAGCCAATTCATGTCTACTTCACATTTGACTTCTCTTGATTTTGCAGTCAGCCATCAGATAAGCTAATTGCCGTGCGACTATTAATCTTGCTAAACTCATTAGTTCAATCAAGATATAGGTATTCTTGGTTCTTCATTAGGCTGCTTAAGCCATAAAGATAATGGTGATCAACTGCTAAAGTTCCCTTTTTGATTTCGTCTATTTGTGAATGCAGATTACAGCAAATATGACGCAGCAAATTAATTAGTAAACAAGATAAATTTTGTTGCTCTGCCAAAATTAATGAGAGACGATGCGTTCTCAGCACCCTTTAGGAGTAAAGTTCACAAAGATAATGAAATACACTGCTGCTTACACAGTTCCGGCCACTCGAGTGCTAACATGAGTAACGTTATCTGGGAAAAGTTTAGCCAACCCAAAGTCTCCTATTTTAGGATCAAAGTTTCTGTCAAGAAGTATATTGCTAGCCTTGATATCTCTATGAACAACAGAATATTCAGCTTCCTCATGTAGGTATGCAAGACCCAAAGCTGTACCAAGACAAATCTTAGCTCTCTTTGGCCAATCCAGAATGACATGCTTACTCATTGTACCTGAAATGATAGTCGCTTGTGATAATGATCAGTTAGAATTCAAACTGTGAAAGTGTAATCAAGGAAGGGAACAAAGGGAAACGTGCCATAGACAAAAATGACAATATTGATGATATCAATATTGGTAACTCAAATTTATAGATATACCGACAGATATCATAGAATTAAGAGTTATAAACTTATAACTAACTTCCTAGTTGGCTGCATTTGGTCCATATATGTCAAAGTCTGGTTTTTCTTGTTTAGAATCTCAGTTGAAGTTGTCTGATGCAGAGAGACCAACTAGTTATTAGTTGATAGGTTGTAATTCTTACTAGAGAAATTAACAAATAAATGATACCTATTATAATCTTATGCTGATGAAAACATCTTAACCATACTGGAATTTTAGATTTGAAACAAAATGTCCAACTAGAGCAAGAACTTACGGAGATATAACATGATACAAATTTATACTGACTTCAAATATATAAAATCAACTCGAATGTAGTAGAAACTTACCAAGCAAAGTACTCGCAAGGCTGTTGTTTTCCAGGTATTCATACACCAAAATTCGATGTGTGCCTTCTACACAACAACCAATCAGTTCAACGAGATGTTGATGTCTTATATTTGATATCATATTTATCTCGGTTAAGAATTCACGAGTTCCCTGAGATGATTCTGCAGACAGTGATTTGACTGCAACATTGGTGCCATCCCTTAAAACTCCCTGTCGTCACCAATCAAAGATAGATTAAATGCATCAGAATCAATATGGGAAAGGTACCTTCAGGGACAAAATTACAGAAGATAACCATAAATAATAAGATTATCTTTGGTCTCACTTTGTAGACAACTCCATAACCTCCAGCACCTATTCTGGTTGATGGATGAAAATTCCTAGTTGCTGACCTCAGTGAATTATAAGAAAAGATGCGTACATTGTTGGTAACAGCAATTCCTAATCAAGCGCAAGGTAGAAAATCATTTCAATTTGAAATCCAAAGAGTCGACAGTAACTACTTATCTAAAGAAACCTAAATTATCAAAATTTACAGAAGCCCATTTGAAAAAAATCTATAGAATATATAAAATTAACCTAGAATCAACAAAAGAAAAACAAAGTTACCTGATTCTCACCTTCTGCGGGTTCCTCGGGACTGCTATTTCCTTTACAGCAATTCAGGATAGCAAAGCAACAAGAAGCCATTGCAATATACAGTGTCACTCATCTACCCGCAAACCACTTTATACATCCCTTTCTTCAACCTTTAACGGCCCCTGAAACACAGGAGAGCTCCTTAACGCCAACTGACACGGCCAAAAAAATGCTAGCAAGATTTCTAAAGCCCTTCCATCAATTAAGAAAATTGTCCAAGCAATGATGAGCTAGTACGAGCTGGGTGGCGTGATTTCGACAGGAACTAGGAGAAAGGAAATAGCAATTGCTCAAAATTTAGAAGAGATTGAGATGAAGGGAATGACTAAATTATCAAAAATGTTGAATGATTTTACAGTAAAGACCGAATTGTCTCTTAGTGACCAACTTTTTTCTTCTCTAGAAGGGAAACATGATCGTATCAAATTTCAATTTTCGTGGGTTTGCTTGTGGGTGGGTTTGTCTAAGGATTCAAGAAAATTTTCATTTTCAATTTTCGTGGGTTTGCCTGAGGGTGGGTTAGTCTAAGGATTCAAGAGAAGTGTTAAAAGGGGTAGGTATTTTAAGGAACCAAACAGTTGAAGTTTTAAAGAGTGTCGTTGGGTTGGTTAATATATCACGATAAACTAAAATCGGAAGCAGGCTGGCCATAGAATCCGTCTTGTCTACACATTTTTCAGTTCACTTTTTAAATTCTTTTTCATACAATGTTCATTTTACTTTTCTCTGGTCAGAGCAAGAAGTTCATATTGTAATTTGACATCATTTTTAACTTCCAAGGACAAAACAATTTGAAGCTTACTTTTTCTTTTGTCAGAGCAATAAATTGATAAGTAATTTCTAAGGCCGACTGTACTTCTAGAATTCAGGACTTCAGGTGGTGGGTGTGCCTCATGGTAAAGGTCAAATATGCCCTCATGCCATGACGTCAAAATTTGAACGACAAGAGCTTCCTCGGAATAAAAAGGTTAGAAACAAATAGGAATTTGTTTGAATATATTCTTAAAAAATTACTTTTTATTGCTTTTAAATTTAGAAACTATTGGACCCAGAAAGGGGGAAAAATCCTCTTTTCAAGGATGCCATTATTGTAGCGTTTTCAATTTTCTATTTCATTAATTATAAAATGTAACCCATTTCAATCTAAGTTAGAAAATAAAAAAAAAAGGTTTAATTGCACAAAATACTTAAGGTAGGTTTCAATTATGGCTTGTCAAAAACTTCATTTTTATCTTTAAACTTTGAAATTTTATTCCAAAAAATATCTTTTCAATTAAAAAAAAAATTAACATTACAGCTAATGTATAAAAATTAATTTTTTTAGTACAACAATTGCAGGGGTGGAATCGAATCTTCAACTTCTAAGAAAGGTCATGGCAATTATCACTAAGCTAAACTCACTTTGGCATACACAATAATATTTATAGCTATATAAAAGATTAAAATCATAGTACAATGTATTTCATCTCAAAAGATATTATTCAAATCCTTTATAAAAATAAAAAATTGTAACAACACTCTTTGGAAAGAATTTTAAACTTAAAGTAAAAATAAAAGTTTTGAAAGTTTTTTTTTAAACAAGATAGAGATTCAAATCTCCAACTTTAAGAAAATGAGTATATACAAATTAATTTTGAGCTATGTTTTCTTGTTTAGTACAACGATGGGAATAGAAGATTGAACCTCCAACCAATTAATTAAGCAATGCAAACTTTAAAAAAATTTGTACATGCAAATATTAAAAGGTCATGCCAATAATCGTGTTTACTTTGCCAAAAACTTCCATATTCTATTTCCATACCATACTCTACTACTGTTGTACTTTGCCAAATAAAGTCACTGCCGACCACTTGCGAATGCAAACCTGCCGTCTGTCCCATGAGATAAAAGGCTGGAAAAAGAAAGAGAAAAAACTTAACTGCTTAGAACTTATAAGGCTTGGCCAACAACTAATTTTATTCTATTTGCCATGTGATTATTTCAAGAATAAAACAGCTAATTTGCTGCCTAGGAGCATGCTTGACTTTTTATATATACACATACAAAATTATTGCGTTTGCTATACCAATAATAGTCAGAGGCTTGCTTAGAATAAAATAGTCTGCAATATCTGAATACAATAGCCCATACGATATTTTTCCAAATATAATAGGAATTGTGAGAGAGGATGGGTAAATGTGAACAAAAGAAAGTCATGTCTACATTTTGCTATGCCTAGTGTTTTGTAGAAAATTATTGATCGTAGTGCCTATGGGTAAAGTAGCACTCATCATCCAAATTTTCAAAATCCTCGGTGTTCTCTTTCTAAATTTCAATTCACGTTTTGATGGCCACTAATTTTACCGGCCTGTTTCTTTTATTCACTCGGAAAAACATTAAATAAAATACATTTTTTTTTAATATATAATAAAGTGGGTGAAAGCCTATTTAAATAGATAAAAAAAATTAATTAAAAAAGAATTACATGACATTAGCATTAGTTATAAAGAAAAAAGGACTCTTCAACATGTATCTCACAGTAAAAAGTTATCACCATAAAAAGACAAATGAACGAATGAATAAACAAACAAATAAAATATACGAGATGTCATTGTTTGAATTTATTTTTTTATACTAATACAATTTACCCGCTACCATTTGTTCTTCTATATTTTGTCTGCCTTTAAAAGATATAAATTTATATTTAATGTTGCTGAAATTTTTAACAAACCTTGAACAAGAAATCTTAAATTCAAACTTACCCCTCCAATACTCCATTTAAAAACAAAAGGAAAATAATATGGACGGGTTTTCTATCATGTACATACAAAAACTACACCTAACATAGGAAGCAGGAATCAAGATCAATTTACTTCACATTACCTGTTTTGCAAATTGACGGGCGGCGGTCTTCGGCGACTTCTCAAATAACTAACGCGAAAATTCTGCATCGGAAAAAAAATAGTTTTAATAAAGTAAAACTTGCACGCGAAGATGACAAGTTTCGGCCAAACGTTTTTGCCTAATCCCACAAGGTTTTTCTTGTCCTGATTTTAGCTCACCTAAAGCCTGTAATGATAATATATATATATATATGAAAGGAAATGCAACATTAAATGTTTAGAAGCTGTTTTCAAATATAATGAAATGTTGACCATGAGCTCTTAGGAATCGACAAACTTTAGAAGAAAAGGAAAAAGAAAGACGTGTCAATGTAGATTTAATACCAGATAAAAGATCAGTGAGTAAAAAGAATTATGTGATTTCCTTGCATTTGAGTGTGGGCAAAGAGCCCCTATTTATATACAGGTACAAATAAAAATTCTTTTTTTGTTATGAGAAACATTTCATTGATGAATGAAACAATCCAAAGAGTACAACGTGGAAACACCAAAAATTACAAATGAAGCCTAAACGAGAACAAGCGAATACACCGAAAGAAAAAAAGATGTACAATTAAAAATGAAGGATAAAAACAATAAGGCAGAGGGCCCTATACAAAAGTGGCAAGGAAACACAAATAGATAGAAAAAAAAACTGGTCCAAACGGCCCCTTTCAAAAAACTGACAAAGCAGAGTTAACTTAGCATAATCAAGTTGATGACGGCCCCTTCACCGATCAAATCTTTAGCTTTTTTTTGTCATATAGAGCTTTCAAGATTTCAAAGTTGTCTCAACTCTCTTTTTTCCTTGGTAGATAATCGGTTGGGATGCTTACGAGCTGGGATCGCCTTTATGCATAGACCAAGTTCTCTAAACCATGGAGTCAATGCCATCAAATGAGGAGCAAAATTGAAATACTCAAAACTTGCTTAAGGGATGAAATCATACCAATTATCTCTCGGGTTCTCATTTAGAGAGTTAGGCGAGTAAGGCATGGGGCTTGAAAGATAGGCTTCCGAAATGGCGTCAGATGGAAGAGCTATATTGGCGGTGGAATGTTTCATACGGGTTGGAAAACAATTTTCTTGGTTGTAGGCACACAGCTAATGTTGTTGTTTAAGGAAGAATCCAGGTTGTGAAGGGTTGGGTAATCCATAGGTGGTGAAGGATGATAAGGGTCTGAAGAGATGGGCGGAGCACTGTTGTTGTGGATGAAATGTGAATGGTTGGTAGTTTGTGGGTGGTGAGGGTGTAGGGTCTGTGGAGATCAGCGGTGAAGTAGGAAGAAGGGGAAGGGTAGAAGGCTTAAAAGCGGGTATTGTGGGGTTAATGCAACCGGACGGGAGAAATGAAGGTGTTGGGCGTTGAAGAAGAAAGAAGGGGAAGGCTCGCCTTAGGTAGAAGAAATAGAACTAAGTAACAACAGAATGAATTGTAACAACAGTCAATAATATTCTGATAGACTAATAATTTGGACAATAACCTTAAAACTATCACGCATATTTGCACCGTCAGCATTCTTAAAATAATTTTGAAAACAAAGGTTAAAAATCATTTCGAACTCAATCTGCCAAAACAAGTCCCAGTGACTTGATGTTGCAAGTGTTCGTATCCTAAGAATAACTTTTAGCGCCAACGTCACATCCTCATATAAAAATATGAGTAATTATAGAAAGATGGCGTGCAGCACAGACACGTGCCGAAATGGCCCTTGGTCACAGAAGAAGAGACCTCTCAGTCTCAGAGGGCTCACTTTTCTAACTAGCAGTTGACGAAAATATGAAAAGTAGATCCCAATAAGACAATGATGCCAACGACAACAATTTCAAACTTCCACACTATTCAAGGGTTGGTAATAGGATTGCCATTTATCAGAGAATATTCCAGCATAGACGGAGAAGCAATGGTGTAGCAGTAACCAAAGCTAAGAAGTTTCGCCAATTGAGAACAAGAAAACGTAAAACAGAAGAGTAAAGGAATGTCAACGATAACCTGGAGCAAGAAAGGAATCGTAACTTGCTTTTATAAATGCCCCGAAATTCGGCGGCATCAGCAAATGACCTATAGTTCTTCTATAAAGAACTAATTGACTAAGAGCAGAATCAATGTTCGAGATCATATCAATTCATCAGACAGGAAATATGAAGTCTAGATACTAATTGAAATGTAGAGGATCCAATTCAAGGAACGAACAAAATACAGTGAAACACTGGAAGCAAACACACGAAAGATAGAAATAATCTACACATTCTTACCTATGATCTGACAAATTAATTCACCATAAAACGGAAAGTAAGACATTCAGAACCAATCAATTTCACTTGATAGGGTTTAGGAAACGAACCGATAACTCGACTAGTGGCTGAAGCCAGCGTAGGCTAGAGATGCGATTTCGAGAGGAAAATCTAGCGGGAAATGAGGAGCGACCGCATCGAAGACTTTGATCCAGTAGATTTTCCATAGTTGTGAAAACTGAAAAGATCAAAATCCATTCCTGGTTTTGAAAATGAGAAAAGAGAGGAACACAGCCCTTCCATTACTGTAAACTCGGTTCGTGATCAAAAATCAAACTTCGAAAATGGTGTCCACTCTCCGGGAGCGGGAAGAAAAGGAAATCCCGCCAGAATCGGGCATGGGCCTCATCGGTCGTCCAATGAAAACCAGGCCGCAGCGTCGGCCCAATGGATTGTCCAAACCAAAATTAAAGAATTATATTTGCAAAATTAACTGAAAATTATATAAATTTTTAAACCAATTTATAACTTCGTGTCTATCTATCTTAATTCTACATATTACAAAATTGTGTAATAGGTTGTTAACCAAATTTTAGGTTTGTTTGGTAACTATTAAGTCCTTCGAAGTATTTATAAGCTTAATTTTTAAAAATAAAATAAGATAAATATAAAATTAAAAATTCAAGAGGGAGATTAAATAAATGCCTATTAAAAAATATATTTGAAATAACTAAATTAAATAGATATCATACCTCAAAAATAATTAGATAATGAAAATTATAAGACTAGTTCTTGAAATTTGTGTATAACTAGACCATGGACTTTTATGTATGATACCACCCTAAATTCTAATTTTGTATCTTGTAATCCATGAATTTTAATAATATAAAAGCTAGAAACTTAATTTGTAATTTAACCTAAAGATTAGTTTGATACCTTTATATCTCAATATTTCTACAAAACCAGTTTTTGCACTTCATATCCATGCCCATAATCAATTTTCAAAATGTTTACAGTTGATGCCTCGTGGCCATTCATACATATATACGGTCTCTGTTCAAATTTACAGCTTGTCTTCTAATGAGAATGTTCAATGAGGGAAAAAGAGTTTCTACAGGAAGAACTTAGCAAAAGACGAAATTATGGTACATTTCTATAATTACCAGTAACCATAGAGGATTTTAACCATAAAGAATTGCTAAGAAAGAAACTACAGAAATCTTCCAAAGCGGCCTGAATCAATCTGGCATATGGGTATTATACATTGAAAATACCCCAAGAATGGTAAATAATGTATGTTAATATGTTATAAAACAACATTAAAGAAGGTGATAGGTAAAAATCACTACAAGAAAGGCCTCAAGTTCCCAAATCTTGTACCTAAGCAGAAGGCCACAAATAGGAGCGGGGCAGCGCAGGTCGGTCATGGAAAACTGGTTGTATCTCTACATTTAGTTTTAGTAGAATTAGTTGGACTTGATTCTCCCCTGAGGATATTTTTTCTCAACCGCACCAATTCTTTGAGGTGGCCATACGATATGCGACACCCTCCCTTGAATCAAACCCATTGGTATCTGCCAGCAGAAGGCTTAGTTTAGTCAGTCTGGACTGGGTTTGTCGTGTAAAAAGCATAAAAGAGGAATAGCACTCACATACATCAGATACTTACAGTAACATATTTCAAGAAATGTTTATGGCACAAGGAAATTAATACATGTATTTTCTTAAAATGCTACTTCATATGAAACTACTTTCCTTGGAAAAAAATGAAAGAAAACAAGGACATGCAAAAAAAAAAATAAATAAGATGTGCCTAGAGATTGAATCCAAAAAGTCTTCAAAATAGAAGCCCAAAGAGAAATATGGAACCTCACTAGGATCACTATCCGTATTCACACATCTAAACACTATTGTTTCTTCCTCCCCAAAGATCCCACCAACAAAGCGCATACCCCCACAAACCACAAAAAATGGTCTTTCTCTTCGAAAGGCAGATGGAGGACGAACTCTCCGATCATCAAGCGACCATCCCTTTGGCGAGCTAATACAAAATCAAACTCCTAAAAGAAGCAATTCCACACACAACTCACAAACTGACACTCCCAAAGAAAGTGATTCAACTTTTCCTCCGCCTTCCGACAAAAGATATAACAAAAAAGACCCATTAATGAAGGCATCTTTGTCCAAAGCCTAGCCATCGTGTATGCACAACCGAGTAAAACTTGCTAAGAAAAGAACTTAACTTTCTTTGGTATCTTAATTCTCCATAAAACATCAACGACCGACTCAAAAACAAAAGAGGGATCCAATTTCTCCAATAAAATCCTAAAGGCTTACAAAGAGAAGCCCTGTACCATAACTTAAGTTTTAAACTCAAAAAATTGATGGTATTTTCAACTGTATTTTTCAAGTCCCCAGAAACGGTTGCAAGAATATTTAGAGATCCGGTTGAGGCTGCTAATCCACAGAAACTATGGTTGCATCTCAAAACTAATAGCATGCCCCAAAAGAAATAGATGTTTACTATAGTATAGACGGTATCTTACCGGGCCAAAAGATCTCGAGTCCATGCTGCATTCTGCATTGTCACCTTCAACCCAACAATGTCCTTCTGGAACCTTGACAACATCATATGTTTGACGAGTTCCAACCCAATCTCCTGGTAAGGCAATAATTCTTTTCACATGTTTCTCCTTGTAATTACAAGGGGAGCTGCAATAGGTCAACAATTTCGGGACGGAAATTTTATATAAATTGTGCATGTCTCTGAGAGTAAAGTTGTGACAAATTGGGAAGTGTGATCACAGCATGCTCACTAAGTGTGGATAAAAAACATTTCGCATATTTCATATAAGAAAAGAGGAGGCAAAAGTAACAAGGTTCTGCCTTTCTCCGGTTAAACGTATGACCTACATGAAATGAAAATGTTTTTTTATCCCAATCTTGCTTCAAATTCAGGAAAGTATAAGCAATTTGTGTATGGTTTGAGATGGATTGATTAAAATAACTTCTTTGAAAAAAATAAGAAACTAAGCTTTTCATGGATGATGGAACATCATCCAAACTTTAGATAAAGCTCACCGAGAAGACTCCAGCCTTTATTTAAACTCTGGAATCTTGCTAGGTCTGCATCTCCACACTCAAGCGAAGCTTTACCCAAGGGAAAATGGAACAACACACATCTTCAGCTTAATAGGTCCTGAATTATTTTTTAAATTTAATCCTTCCTTTCCTAAATATTTTAACACTGCACAAAATAATAGGAAGGAGCTTTCTATCTATCTTACACTCTCTTAACATGCTTTCAATCACTTCCAAATGCGTCATCAGTGCTAATACACTTCAAGAGCAAGATGGATCGCTGTGCTACCCATTAATCCGGATGAATTAAAATATGACTTAGTAAATATATTTCTTATGCCTTTCTTTCACAACCAACGAAAATACTTTTATGAGAAACCGAGCTTTCATTAAGACAAAATGAAATAATACAAAAGTGCATGCAAAAAGACAACCCACTAAGAGAAGCCAACCAACTAGTTTTAGCTATACAATAAAAACAACACCAATCATATAATTACACAATTTGAAAATCCATGTCCAAATAGGCCAACCACACATTCTCCCAAGGCCTCTCCCAATCTTGTAAAAGGCTTGTACCTCTTGAGCCAAATACCTCAAAGGACTACAAGAAGCCAGCCTACCACAAAATCCAACCCCTATAACGAGAAGGCAGACGACGAAGAGTAACCATTTCATTCTATACGCATTGCACGTCATGGAGTTAAGCTTATCTTAATTTTCAGTTCTTTGTTTATCTTTATTCTTCGTATGTATGGCCAATCCAAATCTTAAATTATCTAGCCTGAACCTTGAGCAATCGAGGAAGACTATCCACATACAATGTGTTGGATCATCCCATAAAAGAGAAATTGAATCAAGCTATTACCACAATACACGAAATAAACGCCCAGAACAAGACAACACAGACAATTATATTAGCGGCGATGAAGGGAAACTAACCGGTAAACAATCACGTCACCGGGAGAAAATTTATACTTCTGAAGGCAAAATTTCTCAACCAGCACGTAGTCACCTGAAACCAAAATTTCTCAAGTATCAAATTGTATCATCTCGCTATAACAAATATGCTATGTTTAGAAAATTACCAGTTACTGGTCCTGCCAGAGAAGTCGCTCTAGGATTAAAAGTGGGAGACATTGAAGCACCTCGGATAGGAACAATACTCGCATAACGATCCGAAACCGTAACCCCTATAATTCCAAATGTGAAACATTTCTTCACGACGTTCCACACTATATCTCGGTTTGCCATCACCAAAGCATACCAAATGGATGCATATCAAGTGTGAAGTAGGAGGTCAGGAACTGCACCATGGGAAAATCAATAATGAAATATACTCGGAGTTGGCAAATATAAAATATTCATTTGTCATTTCGGATTTTGAAGCTTCCAGAACAGAATTATCGCAAATAGCATACATATCGAACTCTAATGGGAAGAAATTTGACGAAACGATTTTACCTAGAAATTGATAGTACACAATAGACAGGAGCCGCAAGCTTCCGGTGAGGAGCCAAATGCCTGAGGAATTCTTCCTTAACGGCGTCGGAACAATTGAAGACTGTTATGACAATAAGAAAGGGATATGGCAGAATTCAAGAGGAGAGATTCTTGGCCAAATCCACTGGAGATCACCACTACACTAACTCAGACCTAAACCCTAACACTGTAGCGAATTATTTAAAATATATTTTAAAATTCATTTTTAGTGATTTTCAAACACTCTAATTTTTCTCAAAATGATTTATTTTTAAATTGAACATTTGAAAATGTATTTCAAATACACACTAAATGTTAATACCGTTTTTGTTCTACTTTAAGTCTAATTCAATAATTTTGAACCGAAGAAACCAAAGAGAAAGAGTCAACTATCAAGAAATAAAAATAAGTAAAAGTGAGGATAGTTTAGCAATAATTGATATACACTTCTTCTCTTTAAGTCGAAAGTTCAAACTTTCACATCACATCTTATCTTTTTGTTGTAGTTATATTCTGTGTATCAATTGAGTTTACCATAATGATCTCCATTCTCTAAAAACGGATTAATGAGTTAACCACAATTTTGTTAACTTGAACAAAGGTAAATGTAACCACACTTGTTTAACTTCGAACTTAAAGTAAACTTTAATGTTATTCCAAACAAATTAAATAGACAAATCAATGTGAATTTTGATTGATTTTATACTTAATCGTAAATACTTCAACCACTCCTAAGCCAAAACACATTATTAGACAAAGATTCAAACAAAGGTAATCTTCTCATATGCCAAAACATCACACACAAGTCACCAAATAACAAAAACAAACTAAGGAAATTTCTAACATTACAATTTTAACACTGCTCCCCTTCTTTATTTGTCATAAAGAAAACATTAAAAAAAAAAAATGGCGAGATGTATCAAATAAAATAATATATTATTTAATCACGTGTCAAATAAAAAGAAATACATATTTATGTATTATCCATAAATTTTCACCAACAACCCAATCTCCCTCCTTTGACAGAGGGTTCAGATCATAATAATTTACATTATACGATATGAAAAAATATATAATTTGCCTTCTTTAAATATAAAATCTAAACCAGTGCTACAACAAAGAGCTCAACCATTTCAAGATGAAAAGAAGAGTGTGTCAATAATGGTGGTGTGGAGGGGGTCACTCAGATGCGTAGCCCAGTTATTGAGGGGGCCTTTGCCAGTGGCAGCAGCTTGAACAGCAAAACCGAGGAACGCGACCATGGCGAGACGAGCATGCTTAATCTCGGCCAATTGAAGCGCCACCTTCTTCTCAGGGTCGGCCGCTAAGCCAAGGGGATCAAAGTACTTGCCCCCAGGGTAAAGTCTCTTCTCTGGGTCAAGCTCAGCATTCCTTTGAAACTCAATGTACCCAATTACTAGAACCTCTATCCATATCAATGTTGATATGGAGAACGGAAGTGGCTGCCCAAGATATGAGGATCCTTCCACCAGCTCTACCTGAAAACATATCAGGTTCACAAAAAGGCATTTTTAATTCATCGTACTTTCTGATGATTAAAGTAATTAAAGATATTCTCGGTCTCAATCTATTGTTAAAACATCATTAGCATTGGTTGAGATATGAAAGTTAACTGTATCAATACTCCAGTTATGGTAAAAGTTTAGATTAAAACTCCTAACAAATAATCTTTGAGTTTTTGTTTTTCAGAATTGTGTTTATTTCCGTTCTATCTCTGCTAATAGCAAATTTGAATTCTTAGTCAAATTCTAAAAATAAAAACAATATTATACAAGAAATTTAGCAAAATTTGAAGTACTAGACAAGGATAGGAAAAATGTGTATAGGCTGTTTCTAATTTTAAAAGTAAAAACGTATCAACCTAGTTACAAAATAGATTTAGTGCATACTTAAAGAGTAATTTTAGAGTAATTCTAAAATTGTTAAAACTACTTTAATCATTTCTAAAATTGCTCAAAAGAATGTTTTATAATTTAAAAACAATTTTAGTAATATGAAAAATACTATTGCCTAACAAAAATTATATTGACAATTTCACCTTCCAATATATACTTAGGGCGTGTTCGAAAATAATTGTAAAATGATATTATGAAACATGATTCTAATAAATCTAAATCAAATTTTATGAAATGAAAATAAAATTTAAAAATATAAAATTAAATATTAAAGTAATTTTGAATAATTAAAAAACGATGTTAAAATGATTTTAATCGATTGCTCCCAAACACATGTCAATACTGGGAAAACCAACCTTTCCGGCATCTTGCCAAGTGACACCAGTGAGCCACTCAACAGTAAGGGCACCGAGTGTAGCCAACATAGCCCACCTTCCATGGATCAGCTCACACTCGCGAAACCTCTGCAACCCAAACACCTCACTGTACGGCTGGAACGGCGTCGATTTCACATCCGCATTCTCGAACCGAGTACCGATCACATCACCAGCCACATTCTTAGCCAAGTTCTGGTCTAATGAGTCCAAGTCGAACTGCAAGTACTCCGCCGGTTTTCCCAGCCCAAACGGGTCGAACCCGTAATCCCCCACCAAGCTTCCGTCCAGCCACTCCGGCGCCACGGCCCCCGGGTACCACAGCGGCCGGTCCGAAGTGGGCTTTTTTGACGATTTCTTCGGTGCGCTTTTTGGTTTGCCGAATGAGAATCTGGCGTGTACCCGACCCGACCCGGATGGGGTAATAGGAAGACGAGTTCCAATGAAGGAGGATGCGGTGGCGGCCATAGCGGAGAGATAGTAGGTGGTTGTGAGGGATTGGAGTTTGAAGGTGTAATATAGAGCTGGAAGGGGGAATTTGATTGCTGTTTGGGGAATTAAATCGGGTAGGGAAATTATGGCCATTGGATGAAGAAAGCGTACCCATCTGATGGGGAAGAAGGTGTCAGGTCTCAGGGCCTTATCTTAACCTTATCTGGTTTCTTTGGGCCTACTGAAAATAGAGTTTCTCTGGCGGACATTGTGGTTGTTTACTTGGGTGGCCAGATTGCATCTTTTGATTTCACGGTCGTGATAGAGCCAACCCCATCCTTCAGTTGGAGTCTTGGAACTAGTAGGACTACACAGTTTTCAGAATCCTAGTCCTATTTCATTTGCAATTAAGAATGTTAAGGAACTCCGATCACCTGAAAACCCAATTTGATTACATTATCAACCATTTGAGTTTAGTCGGTTCACATAAATAAAAATTTAATGGAGTGGATCGATTAATGGATTCACTTTGTAATTTTATTTAATTTCCATACCTTCTTAGAAAATTTGTACTTCAACTCGCCCTAAAATGGTTTTTTTACATTTTTAAAAAGAAAATTTACATGAGTTCAATATATGAATAATTAAATAAACTTTTAACATATTATATTTTACACTTGTGTTTTTTTACCGACAATATAACTATATACATATATTTTTTTTAGTTTTATTTAATTTCCATATCTTTTTGGGATAATTTGTACTTCAGCCACCCCTAAAACCAATTTACATGAGGTGTTAATTTTAATTCAATATTGAATAACTAAATAAAATATTAACATATTATATTTTACGTATCTTAAAATTTGGAATCTAGAGGGAACCACGAAAACCCCCATTTGCAATTGCTCTGGTTACTATATTACACTCGTAGAACTTTAAATATTGTCCATCACAAACAATCCGTTGGTGTATTTTGCAGTATTCAAAAGTCAAATTGATCGAACGGTATGATTTTAATAACTTTCCCCATTACCACTCACTATCTATTCAAATTTCGGTGTCGTTGGATAATTGGTAATTATTGTGATTGCGAGTTGTCATATCTCACCTTTGAGAAATGAAAACTTACTGAGCTGTGCTAAACCAACAGAAAGGCTGTTTAAAAAACCAGTGTTTCATGCTGCAATGATAATTTGTAATGAGAATAATTAACAATATAAGAGTAACAGATTTCATAGTCTAGAAGGTAACGAGCTACATCAGATAGCCAATATCCTTTTATGCCATACCATACTCTGTTGTTTAGGCGACTCCATGCTAGTCAGATGATCTTGTACTTATTGTCATTTTATAGATGGTTAATGTTGTTGATATCCTATCTTCCTAGTTACTAAAAACATATGAGATAATATTGAATATCCATAAATAAATAAAAAAAAATATAAAAAAAAAAAACAGCCAAATACGAGAGTAAAAGTGCAAGAAAGATCCCAAGAAACCAAAGAGGACTCACGATGCTTTCGTCATCCGATATGTGCCAGTGCCACACATTTGCTTGCTGTAAAACTTCTGAAATTCGTCAGATCCTAGAGGGAAAGGGAGAATACAAATTCCAATTCCAAATTCTCAATTATTTGTAGTTCAGTCAGTTGTGAACAAACTAAATGAAATCCAATTGAAAACCCCTATTTTTAGTCTAAGAAACTGGCTTCGATGGATACCAAAACTCGTGACTCACTTGACATCATCTTTTATACGAAAGCATCAGGTATTTGTTATTTGCTGCTTCTACACGTGGTTGCTCCAAACACTCCTGGCATTTAATGATATATGCCATAGCTAACGCCAAAATTGGTAAAAACGACAAAAATTGTAAATCTATCACAAGGATTGGAGTTTATCAATACCATGTCTCGAAGTAAAAACCTGGTGACTGAGTACCGCATGCCTTCGTCTTCATCCTATTGTCAAATGCCGACTACCACAGCATCAATCTGTACGCTCCCTTCTCAATATCTGTTTGCAGGTTAACAAAAGCCCTGGAAGGAAGTTCAGTTAAGACAGCCTAGATCGTAATGATCGAAGTTGACTGGAGCAGGCTTCAGCAATTTTTGGCTAATCAGAAACAAATTAAACAACAGGAGTGATGTAAGTCGAGAACAAAGTAGAATTTGCAAATTCTAGATGTGCATGTAATACTGATAAGAATTATGCACAATAACAAGGTTAATGGGGTCTTTATATACAAATTACTTCCGGACCAAGAAAGGAATGTTCAATAGTGATTCAGATAATAAGAGATGAGTTTTGGATCTGGAACAATGAGAGGCAATTTATTAATGAACATGAAAAGCCTCTTCAAATTTTCCCTAGAGATGAAGGACAAGTCGACGATTTCACTACTACTGGTACATATCCAAAGATCTCCAGAGTTTACTCTTTTCAGACTGTCACGGCAGAAGGGGCACGATTGAGATCGAGTGCGCCTGAAAAAAGATAACGATTTCCAAAAAATCAGCTGCAAATAATCCAGTCAATTTTTTTGCAAAGAACAAACTAGCATTCATTTAGTAACTGATACCGCATGAAAACAGTAGAGAGCTTACCAACTCCTGTAGCACTTCATGCACATTGAATGATTGCAACTAGGCAAGACAACCTTGCTGTTTAGTTCCATGCAAATACCACATTCTTCCTCTCTTTCCAAGTCGATTTCAGAGGTTTTTCCTTTGTCCAACCGATCCTTTCTTTCGAATTTTGCAGCATAAACTTCTCTCTGTTTTCTCTCTTCTATGTCGGTAATTCCCCTTTGAAGTTGCACTAGAGAAGGAAATATCACTCCTGTATTTGCAGAACTAACAAATAGGATTAGCAAGACTCCAAATTTTAATACACCTCAAGTTGAAGAAAGGGCAGCTTTTATCTTCTTAGCCACTTACCATAGAACTCTTTGAGACTAGCCTTCCTTTCTTGAATAGACATGGTAGTCTTCCCGTCTTCATATGCCTGAAACAAATTTAGCACATTCACAGCATTGACAAGATATGTGCAGAGGCAAGTAGTATAAGCTCTTTCATCAGATTTTTATCGTTAGTGATCAGTTTGATCCTACTTCAATCAGTACAATCGGAAATGTAGGAGAAAAAATGTCATTTGTCATGCAGGCTGCAGCACCTTATATATCAGAATTCTAAGCAGACCCAATGCACCAGCAAGATGACAATCAGTCCATTGCACAAAGAAGAGAAAGAACTGTGCAGCCGGGCTATAGGATAATCTCATTTGTAGGCATGCCCCATCGTATTCCTTGGGATAATCAGAAGCCCTGTTCAGAGTTGAAGGGTTTTATTTCAATGCTTATGAATTCAATAAGCCTCTGCCCGGACTATGGCACACTAAAAACAACAAAACTCTCCAATTTGAAAGAAAAGATCTGTTGCAGTTAAAGGCTATAATTGTCATACAATCCTGAGAAGTTAAGATATCATACAAAACTACTAGCTAGACAATGCGACAGTTTACAAACCGCCTAAGCATACAACATAACCCACACAAAAGGAAGAAAATACATATCCGAATTACTCAACATTTAGAAAATAAGAAACACCATAGTTATTAATAAATCCTAAATAAACAGCTCCATAAATCTTAGAGCAGGAAACAACATATTTGAGCGGGCGCAGAACGATTCTACAAAAAAGATCGAAGCGACTAATTAATAAGAGATAAAGAATGTATAGATAATGAGATGCAAAACCTAAAAACTTGCAGCCCTCTTAGACAGCATAACCTATCGAACTACTTTCAGAGAAAATTTCCTAAAGTTCAAACTCTATACGCAACGAAACCAACATGAGTGACATTATAATCTAAGGATGGAGAAAACATGGATCATAAGATACAAAAAATAGAAACTAGATTCAGTTTCGATCATAGAAATCTAACAATATAATTTCCAGAAAATGAAAACGGAAACATTGCATTAGCAATTCTCACACAGTCCAGACTAGTAAATATCAAATTATAAGAAAGTTGAACCGCATATGGAGAGATTACAAGGTATTGGCGAACTGAATATCAGCCTCGAGTGCCTTAAGAGAATCCTTGAAAGATTTCCGCATTTTGACTTAATTTCCACACTAAAAAACTCCCATCCACCACTTCCAGTATCAGCAGCAACAACTCCTACCTCATCTAATTCAATTCAATAGATAAAATTCCACGCAATTCACAAGAAACCATAAAGAACACAATAAAAAATAGAAATAATAAACATAATAATAAAAGAAAACGAAACTCAAAAACAACAAAATAAAAATACCTCCGCAATCTGCAAGCGAAAATTCCTTACACCTCGTTCGACCTCAACGGCGCAACTCTAAAAGAAATCCGAGATATGAAATTATGAAAATCCCCTTTCTGGGTGCAGTTCTTCGTTCTCGAAGCAAATTCGGCAACTCGAGAAGTGAGAAACAGCGGTAGAGAAGGGAAGTGGGACTCACTTGGCTTTCGCTTAGCGAACACGTAACAGAATCACCTCAGTTACTTTAATAGTCACGAAGAAGCAGGTAGGTTCCAGATGTTTAAATTTACCAAAATGCCCTCCTACTTGCCTCCAATTTCCTAGACACTCTCTTGCTATTCTCACCCGCTAACGTCACAGTTATTCAACTTCGAAATCTCATTGGATTTCGTTTTACTTGATGGGCGCTGATTCCGCTGAGCTGTCACCTGCTTAGGGCAGCAATGGCGGATTTGCGTCACTTGCAGTGTGACGATAAAAAATAATAATAATAAAAGAAAGCTTTGTGTAAATTGATGGCTTTCGTCATTTCCTTACACGTGTACGGCCTGATATATTTGTCGCCGATCTTCGGTGAAACGCGGCAAGCATGCATGGCTGATTCTCACCCGTATATGGAGCGGGCCCATATTTCAGTAGCTTTTTATTTTTAAAATTTTATTTGTTATATCATTTCGTGCGTATTCGTGCAAAGATTCGAACGTGACGTGGGGTGATTGGAGATTAAACAGCGGGCCCCGCCCAAAAGATACAAATTTTAAGCATAATCAAAATTCTTTCCTATTAAAAAAAGCTTAAAATACTTTAAATTCTGTTTTTCTAAAAAAGAGAAAAAAAAAAGAGATTCAATTTCAATTAACCGGTTTGTAAAAGGTTGAGAAAAGCAAGCTTCCATATTAATGTCGATCAAAATATAAATGTTCTGATTTTATGAAAATATGGATATTGATGAAATCTTTTTTTGAAAATTTTAAAGAAATGAATGAAAACTAATAAATTAATTAATAAAATGTTAATTATGATTTAATTAGATTATCATTGATTTTTTTAATTATTATTTAAATAAAGTAACACAATATTTAGATATGCATTATAAATATCTATATAAATGTTGATGTGAGAGCAAACATTTAAGAAAATGGAAAAATAATTGTAAACTACATCAAATATTGATAATTAATTGTAAAATTAAATGAGACGAAATGTTTGCATACAAAATAATTGTAAATTGTTTAGTGTACAGGTACATGTCTAATAAAAAAAATGGTAATTTTATATTGAAAATGTTGAAGTTAGTTAATTAAATTAAAATAATAGGATTCATATAGCTAACGTAGGGTGGATACATCTCATTGGTTGGTAATAATAATTAGGTGAAAAATTAAACTAATAAACAAAATTTACATTAAAGAATATTGTAGCGTGAAACTATGTAATTTTTATAATAAAAAATAATTAAGATAAGACCATCAAATTAAAAATATCGCGAATAATAATAGTAATAGAGATATCGAAAAATCGAAATTTTTTAGAAATTGTCAATTTCAACCAAAAGTTTCCACTACGGACAAGAGACTTCATCTCCAAAAACTATTAACTAAAAACTCCAATGATTATTGAAAGGAAGCTTAAGATTTCAGCTTTATTTATTAACTTTTTATTTTATTTGTTTGAGTAAGACTCATCATTGAATAAGGAACCAAACAATCTAATCCTTCAAATGGTAATTAATCTTTTAGATACTCAATTATATTTTGATTGGCTATTAATCTTTTTCTAGTTAAACATATCAAGTTAAGAGGGTAATAATAATTTATTGTGACATGCAGTTGGATTGAAGTTAACTTTTTAATCGTTCCAACACTGTTTTTATACTTGAATTCAAATTTATATTTTATGTTAGTTTGAGTTATACAATTTGACTTTAAGTTGTTATATATATTACATAGAAGTATTATATATAAGTTGAATTTACTTTATTTATAAAAAAAAAAAATTGTACCTTCCTCTATTATGATGCATTTGGTCTCATTCTTTTGAGCTATAATTACCGAAGGTGCATGAGTTAAGAGGAAATCACAAAAAGTATGCCAAATTGTGTTAAAGTATCTAACTTTTTTATTTAGGAAAACTGATTGATAACTAAGTAGAATGAAAAAGTAATCATGAGTATTTGCATTGAGTTGAAAGATACAATTTTCAATTATTCAAAATGTAATGTGAAAGCATTTTAAAACATCAACCACAGATGGAATTTCCATATTAACTAAAATTCACCAACTTTTTATTTCAATATTTCATTGCAAGCAATGGAACATACATATGATTCATAATGGAGAAACAAAGGTCTAACAAATGTGACATATGCTCAAATTAGTAACTAGAATTTTTCACTTTGAACTAAAGAAATATTCCATCTTCAAAATGAAAATATGGTGTCGCGGGAGGGTTAAAATGGTGATTCTCCAAGACAATTGAATTCTTACATAAAATAAGTTGAACTTGAAAAAAAAAAAGGTAAAATTAAAATTACTCTACACTATTGGCAGTAACTTACAATCACTTGGAATTTTAGCCCATGACAAGCCTTTACATAATAGAGATTCTAGTTGTCTCACGTTGAAAAAAATATATAAATTGGAAAGTGGCTATAACGTGGTATTTATAAAAGTGGTTAGAGCAGGTAAGTCACTCCCTCCACATAGTCATTAAGTTAAAACTAAAATTGAAGTAACGAAAATAATATTTTAATTCATTTTTTTCCTCTGTTCTCTATTCTATTATTACGAGCAAAGCAACATTTTTTTTCTTTTAATTTTAATCTATCTCTAAAAAATAGACTTTTGAGGTGGGTGATTGTGTTAACTTGGAAGAATAATTGATTTACACCGTTCATATCAAACTCAGAATTTAGGATGTAGTTTCAGAATTTAGGATGGATTAGCAATTACCGAATTTCGAAAGCATGGATAACAATCACCAAATCGCGAAAGTTGTACAAAAATGAGGACAACCATCATTTATTTAGTCTAAAGTCAAATTGCTCGAAATTCATAGTGAAGAAAAATAGGCATTCTTTTGTAATTTCCCAATGACTACAGCTTTGGGAAATGGAGGCCCTTCACTTCATCTCTTTCTCTTATTTTAATTTTGAAAATTGAAAATGTCTGTTCTGGAGAGAGGGAAAATGACTTTCATAGCCTCCTTTTTCTTAGGTATGGGATGCCTTTTTCCTTTTTTTTCTTTTTTTCCTCTCTCCCTCTGACCAACCAAAGAGGAAACTTGCCATCATGGGCCAACCCAAGAAAGTGATTGGAAAAAATGTTTATTAAATATTCAAAATAATAATAATAATTACATTAAATGACAGGCAAATTAGTCAACTTTGCCCCGACACAAAAAGAGCTTCCAAGGGTTATTTATTGATAAAGATTATTAATTTCATATATATTTTTTTCTTTTCTTGTAGGAGGAAAATCATGTTAATTTCTGTTAAACTAAGAAAAAATGATTAAAAAATAATATGAAATTAATAATCTTATCATTTATAAACTTTAATTTAATTTTTTAATATGATAAATGTACAGATCATAGGTCTAAACTTCTGATATCAATAAAAAAGTGCATACTTTATCGTGAAACTAAACTTTGCATTAGCATCAAATCAAATAAAAGCATGAATATAAATGTATAGAGGACATCAAATTTATTTAAGATTTTTTATTTATCTTATTTTATTTTATTTATTTATTTTTTTTTGAAAGGAGATTCGTCTCTAAATTGATAGTCCTAAAAGTTTGAGTCGCGTTGGGAAGTCTTAGGATTTTAAAATGTTTTTTTTTTTTTTTTTTTTTTTTTTTTTTTTTTTTT
>QLSR01000645.1:2717586-2734415 GCA_031780015.1 Citrullus colocynthis
TTTTTTTTTTTTTTTTTTTTTTTTTTTTTTTTTTTGTGTGTGTGTCTTTTAATTAAAAACATTTTCGGGTAAAATATAGGTTGAGATGAATAGGAAAAGGAATCCGTGGTAGTGAGTAAATATTAGGCGAATATGTAAGGACATACTAAAATCGTTATAGTTTTTATATATGGTTAAAAAGGAGAATTAAAATATATATTTATAAAATTCAACCGCCAATTTGATGAGTATAATTATTTGACTATTCATCTTTATTAAAAAAAAAAAATCAACTTTTAGTTAAGTTTCATATAAAAAAGTTTTAAAAGACTTTATTTTTTCCAATTTTTTAAATTGAATTGGATTTCAAGAACATCTTTGAAGAGTAGATAATAAAACTAAAAAACTCATGCTTTTCAAAAAAATAATGGTGTTATAAATTTCATTTTTAAAAATAGAAAACGAAAAGTTAAGACTAGAATTGATAATTATTTAACTTTTTGTTTTTATTTTTTGAAAATTAGACCAATAAATACCTCTTCCATCTCTAAATTTCTTTCTTTGATATCCACTTTTATCAATGTTTTCAAAAACCAAGTCATATTTTAAAAACTAATAAAAGTAGTTTTTAAAATTCACCTACAAATTTCAATTATTTTACTTAAGAAAAATACAAACTATTTTAAAAATTGATAGAAATGAGACTTACTAAAAAAAACTAAATGGTTAACGAACGAAACACAAATAATTATTTGACCATACTTCAACAACTAAACACAAGAGTTCAAGAGCTAAAATGAGAAATAAACAAGAAAATTATAGGCCTCTCTAGCTAATGTTGGGCATGCTTTGAAAATTAAACAAAAACTTGAAGACATGTTTGGTTGACGATCTAAATTTCACTTTATATTTTTAAATTCATTGAGTTCAACAAATATATTTGGTATGTAAACGAGATTCTATTTTTAAAACTATTTTTAAATTATGTGATCCAAACAATGAAATTTATGAAAACAACATTTTTATATTTTTAATATATTCAAATTTTGAATTTAAAATTTTAGAATACAAAATTATATTTAAAAAAGAGATACAAAGTTTAGAAATATAGTATTTCTTATTATAAACCTAATTATTTTTTAAATTTTAAATAAGTAATATATAATTTATTATAAATATATAGTATTACTAAATAATAACTATTCCATAAAATTTTATGGAAACATGTTCATAAATTAACTAATAAATAAATGTTTATGAACCTAAAATTTAATTGGTAACCATTTATAAACATAATTTCAATCACATCTAAAATAATTGTTTAAACTAAAATCCAATTTTTCATTCTATTGCAAAATATATATCTGAAAATACGAACACAGTTCTATTTTAAAATTTTACCAAATAGACTATTATTTGTCACTGAATCTAAAAGCTAAAGCATAATAGATAACCATTACAACAATAATACTTTATCGTGACATAGTAGAAAGTTAGGAGGGAGATTCTGAACTTGGTCCTAAAGTTAAGAGAATATTTTCAAAATGTTTCAGAAAGATCTAAAACAATAATAAGGAGAACAAATTTCAAAAATCACTGAACAAATTTCAAAAATCACCCTTAAGGTATGGTGGTGGTTGTAATTATACTCTCAAACTTTCAAATATAAAAATTGGGCCCTCAAATTTATAATAATTGTAAAAATTGAACCTCCAAACTTGTACAATTCTTACAATTTCTACAATCATGTAAACAATTATAACACTTGTATAGTCTGAGGGTTTAATTTTCACAATTGAAAATTTGAGAATATCATTACAGCTATCACCACACTTTAAGAGTGATTTTTGCAATTTGCCCAAAATATTAATCTATAAAAAAATGCTTCAAACTTAGATAAATGGTCAGAAAACTCTCTTAGAATAGTAGACCTCTCTTGTCCATGAAGATACAATGAAAGAGAATTAAAATTATTGAGAGTCCGGCCCTCAATAACCTGCAGTTAATAATTGCTTTATACATTTTAAAAAAAAAATAAATTAGAAAAGGTAAAATAGGAAGCTTATGTTTAATATTTATTCTCCAAAAAAGGGGGAAAAGTGATCTAATTTAGCAAAGTCTACGGCAGTTTTGAAAAGAAAAAGGAACCAAAGACTTCAATTTCACGACCACAACAATTATTGTTCTTCAAGTTTAAAAAGCAACCACTAGTTATAGTGTAAATTATAGATAAACCAAACATTCAGACATACAAATTTAATAATGAAATAGCAAGAGTCAGCAAGAAGGAAGAGATGTGGAGGAGTTCCTGGGTTACCTATTGTCTGACAGAAACAGATCTAACAAGTCAAACATTTTATTAGACATACGACTAAAAGTTTGTATGTATATACAAAAATTTTAATACTATTTTGGTCTTATACTATCAATTTTGGTTTAGGTTTACTTTAGTCCCAATACTTTCACATTTTGCTCATTTTGATCATTGTACTCTCAACCATGATTCTTCTACTCTTTAAAGAACCAAAATAATCACTTTTTTAAAGTACAAAGTCTAACATGAAAATTTCAAAAGTATAAAAACCAAAATAAACCAAAGTTTGAAGTACATTGACCAAAATAATCATTTGGATGACCAAAATGAACTAAAGTTGAAAGTACAGGGACCAAAGTAATATTTAAACCAAAATTTAAAATAAAATAAAAGATGAAAAAAGTGTTGGTTATTAATAGGCCTTATTTGTAAAAAGTTTGACTAATTTTGCTATGTTTGAAAGATCCTAGAATTTGGAGATGTTTGGGTATCCAACGCTGCCCTTACCTCCAGAGTCTTGGATGTCATCCTAAAATATGGGCTTTCGAGATCTCCATGCTAAGAGTATCTTCTTTTTACTTTTTCACCCTCTTTTTATTTCTTTTATATATATATATATATATATATATATATATATATATATATATCTCATTGTTCTTGGTTATATTATAGTTATTTTTTGGAGTCCTAGTCCCTGAGGGACTTCCTTTGTAAGTCTTTCTTTTGGATCTTTTGAATCTCCCTGTTGTTGAATCGGTTTTTATGTTAAGTGGAGGTTTAAGATTCCAAAGAAAGTCAAGTTCTTTTCTTCCCAAGTTCTGCTCAGCCATGTGATCACAATGGATAGGCTCTCGAGAAAGAAGTCCTCTTGATGGGTCCTTTCTGTTGTATCCTTTGTCCGAAGGCAAAGGAAATGTGGATCTCCTTCTCTTGGGGTGTCAATTTAAGAGATTGATGTGCATTTTTTTTCCCCAGGAGTTTGAGTTTGTTTTTGCTTGCCAAAAGGACAATTGTTTGATGATCGAGGAGTTCCTCCTCCATCCACCTCTTTGTTGTGGGATCTCTGGGTTTTGGTCCTTGGTGAGGTTCCATGTTTCTCTTTTGGCTTCAATTTCGAAGATTTTTTGTAATTATTCTTTGGGCAATATATTACTTAGTTGGAAACCCTTCTCTCTAGTGGAATTTTTCCTGTAGGCTTGGTTTCTTTGTATGCCCTTGTATTCTTTTATTTTTCTCAATGAAAGCAATTGTTTCTATAAAAAAAATGGTAATTGCTTTTATTTTTTTCCAAGATATTCAAAATTAAATCTAAATTAATAAATATAGGAAAAAATACTATAAATGAAAAAAATATCAAAACTATTTACAAATATAGAAAAAATTTACTGTCTATCAGCGATAGACCGTGATAGACTTCTATCACTAGGGCGATAGACAATGAAATTTTTCTATATTTGTAAATATTTTAGCTCATTTTGCTATATTTGAAAACATCCCTTAATATAGATTTTTTTTAGAAAAATAATATAAACTATATTAATTTTAAAATAAATTCAAATTAACAAAAACAAATATATAATATATTAAATTAATTAATAGTCGTATGGACATTCTTGGAAAATTATACAAATTCAAGGTATTCTCAAGTAGAAATCCTATGAAACAAACACAGTTATCCAAGTACTTCAAGATATTTGCAAAAAATATTCCTCCAAAACAAATATAATTATTTAAAGATGTTGGACATCTGAACTTCATGATATCTATCGTTCTGGTCATCTAAAAATTACAATCTACATTCCAAAATAAAAGAAGAAGAACAAACGACCCCTAACGTTTTTAGAGTTATCAAACATCGCTTGAACATTTAAGCATTTAAGCTCTAGATAGATCAGCAATCAACATGCAAAGTTCAGGTCTACTTTTTATGTGGGCTACTAGGAATAACAGAAACAAGTACTTCTGTTATCAAAATAGTTTTCTGATGAAAGATATAAGTACCTGGGCCGAGAATTATGTCAGAGTGTAGAGAGAGCTAGCAACAGAAAGAGGAAAATCCATGAGCAGAGGAGAGAACACAAGAACAAAGGCTGGTATCCCCATCATCTAGTCTCTAAAAATTAACACAGATACGAAAGGGAAGCGGGTACCACTGTCCGAGATGTAAAAGGAGAGTGTAAGCAGTCATGCTCACTACACAACCAGATCATTAGCTAGATACTTTATTCTATGGATAAAGGATCTAATTGATAGAAGAAGCACTGTAAAGATCAGCATTATGTAGTAGAGGAAGGGCTTGGGGTTTGTCTTGTGATAGAGCTGGGATTCAATGCAAAATTTCAACCTCCTAAACAACGAACTATCAGATGACTTATAAGTTAGCAATGTTATCAAACATGAAGAACAAATTTTCAAGAACTTTCTTACCCAGATGCAGTTCCAAAAAGATTACACACATGATACAATATCTCTATTTAAATTATGGCACAATTGTTTTACATGGGGTCGGTGGTAGCATTCAAGTCCACCAAGTCAGCTTACATTTCTGAATAGATATATACTTTATTTCTATTCTGCAAACCTCTTTTAGCAATTACACAAAAATCATACCTAGTTCTGAACCTTCTAGTTCTGGCATCCCGTCGAACTGCAACGAAAACATGATGGGTAAAGATGGCGAAGAACCATGTGTTAAGAATAAATATTTGGGAAAATTTAATCAGTGAACTTTTGGTTAAGCTTTTCGCAATTTTCCTCAATGATTCTCTGGTACTCATTTTCACTAGTCTCAATAAGACGCTTGACAAAGTCATATGTGGTAAGCTTGATGCTGCAGTAAAAGAAAGGAAGGGTGGTTACCCAAGAATAAGGGTGGAAACGATGTCATGGAACAAAGAAAGTTGAGAGTTATAATATTGTTAAATTCAATGTTTATTGTATTATCTTTATTTTCAATATTAAATTGAGTTTTTGGTGTTCTATCCATTGATGGATTCCAATCAAAGGGAAACCTAATTATATTTGACATGACTAGTTTATTGAGATCACAATTTTAATTTAATCTCTTAAGTTATAATGTTCTTTTTGTTGAGCTAAAGTTACGGTTTGGGAGCTAACCAAGTAGACTTCTTCTAGTCAATGACAATAATCATAGGCCTCGAACCAAGCCCATAAGCAAGAAAATTTTAGCAACCCCAAATCCTATGAATAGGAACTGATACACAAGAATACCATGAAAATAGAATGATTATAGTCTAGATATTTATGGCAAACCACTCTTAAACGAAGAGAACACATTTTTGACATTCAAGAAGAAATTCCAGGTCAGTTTTACATTCTTGAAATGAAATCATTGAAATAATGGCAAGTTTTTCAAATCGAAACCAATACACGAATCAGCAAAATATACACACATACACACATATATACATATATAGATTTTTCTTTAAAAATGGTTGTTCGGATATGAAATAAACCTGCTGCTTGGTAAATTCTTCAAGAAGTTGGGCAGCAAGCCCCTGTAGAATCCAACAAATCCATCACCAGCCCATATACCTGCGTCAAACATCAATTCAAATTGAGATGATGATTCCTAAACTACACCTCTGCAAATTTTTCTCCTCCTTTTGCTTGATTTTTTATTGCTGGGATTAAACTACAACATACTGTAACAAAATAAATCCATAAGTAGGTATCTGATAGGATATTCAGCATATTGCCAATAGACAAAGTGTTTTCATAGTCAAAATATAAGCGCATCTGTTATATGAAAACCACGAACGCAGATCATCGGTAATGAGAACAGAATATGCTTTGTACATTGGCCAAGCACATAAATTTTGTAGGTCAGAGCATTTTAGTCTCCAAACCTCCCCAGATTTCACTCCTAATAAATATCATTGGCACACTCCATAGCTCATAACTTTACTTCAAACTTATAACTAATACAAATTACCTGCAAAAGCATCGAAAACTGTATTGTAAGGTGTACCCTTCATTTGCATCTGTCTTCTCACAGTGTCCAAAGGATAGCACATGAGTGTAGCTAGGGAAGCCGAAAGCAAGGCTGTGAATAAAGATGTTTCAGTTCTTCTTTGAGCTTCCTCTGGCAAAGACTTTTTTACCCTTGTAAACACAAAATATACCATTAAACAACAAGATATTCATTTCATTGATTATAAAACAAGAAAGAACTAAATGATTGCCTACAAGTCAAAAATGCAAAAGTTCACGGCAATGTAAGGAGCTATGCCAAAAAGGGATGGTCCAAGACCACTGTAGTAAGATGTAATGCCTTCCTCTCGTAGCATACATAAGGCAATCTAGAAACCAAAAATTGTTCATTATTTGCATATGAAGAATCTTTTAGCCATACACAATAGATATTTTTCAGATATAGAAGGGCAAGTCAGCAACCTCAGATGCCGTTCGAAACCCAGGGTCAACTGCCATACGCAACCTCAAAACATCTAATGGATATGTCATCTATAAAGATAAAAGTGGTTAACAAAGCACACAAGAAAGGTCAATCAGAAAGCCAAAATTGAAAAGTCATTATCTCAATCCTTTCTTCTTCTTCTTCTTCTTTTATTTTTTATTTTTTGATTCTGAAAATCTTCAAGAAAGGTATTCAATTGAAGAAGAGGAGTATGAAAATTACTAGGCTAACGGCATAACATAGAAAAATCAATTGCAGCCTTGAAAATTAAACATAGAAAACGAACAATTAACAAATCAGATGTGGCATGCTTACGAAGGTGGATGTCATGCCAGCGCATGCACCAGCAGCGAGTCTTCCAATCACAGAAAGTTCTCCATCTTCTCCCCTGAAAAGGTTCTACGAATTCAGGTACGTATGACTCAGTTTCACTACAGTTAATTTTTATTTAAGATTCATCTTGAAATACAAACATTACCTTGAAATTTTCATAGGCAAAGAGCTGGATAGCACTATATGGTATGATACGTATAACCTGGAACATTGAAGGGAAACCACAACCAGATACTATTACTATTACGTTTCAGAAGGCTAAACTAACAAATCAGCAATACATCAGAAGAGCAAAATTATGTTTGACTCATTAATACTGCCAAAAGGAATAATTGTTCTAAAGCTGATAAAATTCACTGGCAACATTAAAAGAATAATATAAATAAGAAAAAAAAACTAGGAATTTAACTGAAAGGAACAACCTGAGGAAAGTTGCCTTTCCAAAGTCCTTTAACTCCTTCCACCTTTATTACTGTTCTTATTGCCTGTAATTAGTCCACGCAAAAGCCATTATTGAACACAAATAACAGAGTGATTTAGAGTTGATACAAGACAACAATAAGATAGACCTGAAAAACAACTTGAGCTCATAGAGTTTGTTAGCATATTAGTTAATTAGCATTCTTGTCAAAATGTTCGTCTTCATAGATGGCTTTTTCTATATCCTCATTAAATTCCTTCTCCTCATCACATCATATTGAATATTCTAAACCAAATTCCTTTCCTTCATCCTCTTCTTTCCTATCTCGTATATACATTTCTTTCCATCTACGTTTATCACGCCTTCGGCTTCAACCTAAAACCATGCATAAATTTAAGATCTCTAAGCAACAATAGCTACCTTTGTAGCTAAAAAGTATTGAAGATACTAAAAACATACGAAAACAATTTGCTAACCTTAGCGCATGGATGTGGCACCAGGAATCATCCACCCAAAAAATATGATGTTTAAGTACCAATTAAGGTGTTTCCAGTTCTTATCATACCTCGATAAAGCCAATAGACTTCTTAGCTCCTTCTTGCGCAATTCTTGCTCCATGAGTCTGCAAACAGGAGGATTTCAGAGAGTACGAAACAAGTTAGATGAGTTAGCAAGACCTCTCTTGATATAAAGTATGCTTAAGACAAGTAACGAGGTCCGAATTTCTATGCATTGCTCCTAAAATGAACTATAGATGCACACTAGAGCACCGAAAACTGTCAGTGGCCGTAGAATCTAGGCCATCTAAAGAGCTTTTCGAGTTCAAATTCTTCCAATAAAATGGCGACTGTTGCCGTAAAACATGGCTAAAAGAAATGCTAATTTGCTTTGAGAATCAATTGACGAAAAAACGAAGCTGCTGGATGCAAATAGTGCGCGGCTATAACCTGCATAAGAAGCTTGATACGCTCAAGCGGAGCTGTCGCAGTCTTCGCGGCCGCCCCCGATACGGCGCCAGCGGCGAAGAGCGTTGCTTCTCTGTGCACCAAAGCCAGAATTGATAATGGATGCTTAAGCAACTGAGCCGACGTCGGCAGGAACTCCTTCCGGTTTCTCTTTTCTACGACAGTAATGAAGGCAAATTTACAGCTAGTTCCATCGCCATCATTACCACTACCACCACTGGTGCCAAATTGCTTGTTGCTATTCCACAGTAGTTCACAGTCCGTGGTGTTGAAGACTCGACGATCAGAGGCTTCAAGCTTTCCGATATTCCGCCATACAATTACTGGCTTCTTTTCTTCCCGCATAGTCCCGAACCGAACTGAGTCTGAATGGCTTACAAGGCAGGGAGATATGCAAGAAAGCCAGAGTAACCACCAACCAAAGACCAAAGGAATGAAGCAAATACGTTGAACAAAGCGTACAAATCTGAATCCGAAATCGTCGACTGACAGGTGGATCCCAGTTGGCAGTCAGATATTTTCGTTGATTTGGTACGTCTGGGAGCTTGTTGGGCTTGGCCCAATATTTTTCAGGCCCAGTTTTGCTTCTCCCTCAGCCCGAATAAAATGGTCAGGTTCTTGGGGTTGAATTATTAAATTCATCCCTAGTTAGCAATTAGGTTAAAAGTATTAGCAAATATAATATAATATAAATTTTTTTTTCAGATATAATAATATTTAAATCCAATTCTTGGAGTTTATAGGTGATAGGCCATATCATTCATATTAGTGGTAGGAGTTTATTGACGATAAATTCTGTCATTGATAGAAGTCTATTAATAATAGTATATCATTGATAAACTTTATTATATTTTTCATTCTTAAAAAATGATATTATACATTTCATTATTATCTCTAAAAATTTTACCCATTGCTATTACCCTAAAAAGTCTTTTGGTATCCAAACTTTTACAAAGGTAACAATTCAGTTTTAAACTCTTGTTGATAACCATTTAGTCCTTATATTTCAAATTTGTAATAATTTGGTCCTTAAAATTTAATAAGTTACAATTTGTTCATTGTACTTTGCTATAACAATTTAGTTTTTATTATATATAAAAAATGCAATTAAAGATTTAATGAAATTTCTTACCCACGTAGATCAATAACCTAATTAGGAATCAAATTTGTTTTATAAATTATAAAAATTAAGTAGTTACATAAGAATAAGTGACACTTAATTTTGAAGAGATTTGTTATGATAGGGACTAAATTGTTATAAATGTGAAATCGTTGGAACCAGCTCTTTGTCAACTAAAGCTCAAATACTAAATTATTACTTCTATGAAAATCTAGGGACAATCTTTTTTTTCTTTTTCTTTTTTTTTTTTTTTTTACATTTTTCCTTTCTTTTTGCTTTGACAACATGAAATGAAGACAAATTTGATGGATATAGGTCGTGTGAAATCGTATGGGACAAAATTTGTCCCTCAAATCTATCTCACTGTTCTTTGGAAACATACATGCATGTTTTAGCATTTATATTTAATAGTTATGGTAAGGTCGTCACACATTGAATAACTTTTTCGTCTAAAAATTTGGATGAAGTAATATTGTTAAAATAAAGCGTTCTAATCAAGTTGAGAAGACTAGCTTCTTTTTCTTAGTTCAACAATTGTGAGAGTGATGATGATCACCAGTCTTATTTGAGATTGATATGTATCTTATCCACTAAATTATGCTTGACGTTAATAGGTTTTCATATCTAAGTTGAGATACTTAATGGACCTCCCAAAAAAAAATTTTTTTAAAAAAAAACTAACACAACGATGGAATATAATATACTACTAAGAAGAACTACATTAAAGTCGAAAATTCTTCAAACTTTGTACGACGCAATTTAAAAAAATAATATATATACAAAATATAACTATATACTACATTCACTGGAGATGATCGCTTATACCAAACAAAATATTCTAAAAGAAACCAACCTTCGAACAAATTGTAAATTTTGGTTATTGTTGCTTTAGTCGGACTCTCGACCACCCTAAATTGTTGATGGTGACCTCATCTACAAAATAATAAAGTATAACGAATTAAAAGATTAATAACACTAATTAAAAAACTTTGAAAAATGTCCAAACATCATAGAGTGTGGTTTGAAGATGCACCGTTAATTAGGAAGAAACATGTTGCAATGACAAGATAGAAGAGGAGGAGAATCAATCCCTTCATGTAGTGAGAAGTACCATCCTATTCAATGAGAAGTATATAATTAGCCTAATATAAACAAAATATTTCATTTTCCTAATTTAAAAGACACAAATATCCACGAGTAAAAAAAAATTAC
Organism: Citrullus colocynthis; assembly: GCA_031780015.1. Taxonomy (NCBI): domain Eukaryota; kingdom Viridiplantae; phylum Streptophyta; class Magnoliopsida; order Cucurbitales; family Cucurbitaceae; genus Citrullus; species Citrullus colocynthis. The sequence goes on from QLSR01000645.1 coordinate 2,728,369, forward strand.
CAAAAACTTTTCTTAAATAAATTAAAGATGTAAATTACAATTTTAGTCTTAAGATTTTGAAAATTTTACATTAATTCAGTTGCTAAATATAGGTAACAAATTTCTAAACTTTCGATTTTATATCAAAATAAGTTATTGATAATTTCAAGTTACTAACAATTAATGAATTATGAGCTTTGAATTTGAAATTTTTGTTTAATGTTTTGTATGTCTAAAGTAAATATGTACATTTTTTAAAAAAAAAAAAAAAACAGAAACTAAATAAATAACAAAATAATAAAAATCAATGTATAGTTCAACATAATTGACATGTATACTACCTCTTTTGTAGTATAGAATTTAATCTCTGTACCCCAATTTTTTTACTAGAAATAAAAAACAACAAAAACAGTAAAAACATAATCTAGAGTTTCTTCTAGAAGGGTGTACCTGTAAAATGGATGATGAAGCCAATATTGAAAGAGCAAGGGAAGCAGTTTCGAGGATATTAAAATTTAGATCCATATTCATTCCCAAAACCCAAGCAACAATTACACATAAAGGAACCTAAAATTTAAGAATAAAAATAAAGTAAAAAACACGATTAAATTATTTAAAAAAAAAGTATAAAATAATAGTAATACTAGTATAACGTTACCAAAATGAACTCAAATTAAATTTCTTACCACAAACATTGCTATTTGAGTTGCAGATCCTGAAGCAACGCCTAAAGTTATATCCTGCATTGTACCATCAAAATGTGAGAAAAAAGGTACAATATGTGAGAAAAAAGCTTTATTTTTTAATTTGTTACAATTTAATCTCTGAATTTTATTATGTAACAATATATTTTCTATAATTTGTAACAATTTAATCTTTACTGCGTAAAGAAAAAAATCAAAATTAAGTAGTAATTTAATCATTAGCAATTTATAAACACACTTTTTTTCTGATCAATACATGTATAAGAAATTTAATTGAATCTTAGCATTGTTGTGATTGGGACTATGAATTGTTACAATATTAATATTTATAGAATAAATTGTTACAAATTTAAAAATAAAAGGATAAATCATTACGAACTAATTAAATTTGTACTCATATAAAAGTATCGAGAGTAAGAGTATTTTGTTACAAAAAAATAGTTATATCAAGGGCTTACCAACTTGTTCTTGTAAGCAAAAATGACAGCTCCTGCATGCTCAGCTGCATTTCCAACGAGTGGTAGCAAGATTATGCCAAGGAACGCAACAGATAAGCCCCAAGTTTCTGATGCATCCTAATTCATGCAGTTAAGAGATTTGAATTTATATTAAACAAAATTAATGGTAGAAATTGGATTCTTAAATGATAAAAATTGAACTCTTAAATTTATACAATTGTTACAATTATGTAGTCCAATTTTAACATTTGAATAAGAGCTCAATTTTTACAATTCAAAATTTGATGTCCGAGTGTAACTACCATCATACTTTTATGATGATTTTTACTTTTAAAACTATAGGAATTAATAAAGATTTTTTTAGAAAATCTAAATTATGTTTCGTGTTTTCAAATTCAGTTCAACAAATATGGGTTTTTGCATACAATCGGATTTTGTTTTTAAAAATTATTGTCGGATTATGTGTGTTTATATTATATGCTTAAAAAAAAAAAAAATTAATTTACCTCAATTGTGGCGACCACGTACTCAGATAACAAAGCAATGAGAAGGGTAACAACCACCAACCACGCTATTGCGCTCCATTTTCCAATCACCGGACCTTCTTCCACTACGTCGTCGTATACGTCCAGTTCCTGACAAAGAAGGCCATTTTCTTAGAACAAAACAAAAAAATCGCCGATCATTTTGAATTTGGTTGGTCGATTACACACCTTGTCTGCTTCAAATAATCGGCGATGAGTCCAGAGGTGAAAGATCAAGTAAGCGACATAAGCCACCAGCATTATTATACTACCGGCTCTAGACAATCGCAGGGAACCAGCTCCCCCCACGTCAGCCGATCCTCCAGCGTAAGGGAACAACATCGGGAGGGAATGGCACAAAAGCGCCAACAACAACATGTGCGAGTTCACCTCAGCTTGCCTCTTTCCATATTTTATAAAATAATAATAATAATAATAGAGGAAAAACTTGGGTGAAATTTAAAATTATCATGGGTCAATTTTGTTGTGTATAAAATATTTTTTTTAAAATTATTTAAAAATGTGCCTCACTTTTTCTTTTTATTTATTTATTATTGTACGTATAGAAAATGAGAGCATGTGATTAAGTACAGTCTAAGTTACATCTAATCATTGTTCTATGAAATATGAAGATATTATTTAAAAAATAAATTGCAAATAATGTAGACAATATTCTAGGTACATTCTATGCTATGTAACTCTCAATTTTTACCTATTATAAAAATAACAACTTAACTTATTAAAAAAAATTATTTACAATACGATAAATTTTAATTAGTAACTAGGTGAACTACACAAAAATAGAACACATAGTGTACCTACGTGTCTATATATATATATAAATAAGAACACCTAATTTTTATTGTATCAATATATTGGAACATGTCAATATATATAGAGAGGCTCACATTGGGATGCATCAAAATATAAATTTTAGTTAAGGGCATACTATTAAATGGTAACTAGTAAATAGATAAGTTTAATTGGCTATTTATGTATTTATCCATATCAAGGTCAATCATATTGATTATTAGTATTATTTTAATTTGAAGGTAAATTTATCATTTTTAAAAATGGTGTAGAGTTAGACTAAATAATATACTAACCGTAAATATAGCAAATTCTAAAGTGATAATTTAACTTTATCTTAAAAATGAGAATGTCATTGTTGTCATTATTTGTTAATAAGAATATCATATTTTTCATTACTTTTAAAAAAGAATTTATTGCAAGTATTTTTTTTCTAAATATAACAAAATGAGTTAAACTATTTACAAGCATGGTAAAATATGCTATGAATGTTTGCTATATTTAAATATATTTTCGATAGTTTTGGTATTTAAAATAATTATCTTACTGTTTAAAATATAATAATATATTTGTAGACAAATTTATTGGCATCTCCTTTGATTTGAGGTGTTTTTCCTTATACGAGAAAGATGAATATAAAAGGGACTTACTCGGTCATAGGTTTGTTCTTTGTTAAGATTGACGATGCCACTAAGGAAGAGTGAGGTTCCAAGAACAAGAAGAAGGTTTGAAAGAACGGATCCCAAAAGAGAATACTTCACCAACTTAATCTTATCCTTGCTAAGTGCAAACACTGCTACTATGAGCTCCGTCGCATTCCCACATGTCGCATTTAGTAACCCACCAACTAATAACAATTTAATCAAACCAAGTATAATTTAATTTAAACATATCTGTAGGTAATAAACTAAACCGCTTTTTTTTGTTTAAATAAAAGCCATCTATTATATAAATAAGATGTTGATGAAAATACCGAGATCCCGATCTTATAAAATTATTTGATATCGATGAAATTTCATAAAATTTTTTGAAAATGGATGGAAATTGTTACAATTAATCAATGAAACTTTGATTGTGGCTTAATTAGACTTAATTAACCATTTTTAATCATCATTTCTATAAAGTAAGATAATATTTAGATGCATATTGTAAATATTTGTGTAAATGTCGATACAAGAGTAGAAGTTTAAAAAATAAATAGAAAAACAGTTGCAAAATAATATCAAATATTGGTAATTAATTACAAAATTATAGGACACATAAAATATTTGCATACAAATTAATTTTAAACTGTTTATTATAAAATTAAGTAGATACAAAAATCATATAGCATTAAACTTACATTATATAACATAACATAATAAGGATATAAAAACCATAACATCAAACCTAGGGATACAAAAAGCATAATATTAAACTTAACCCAACATAGTGGAAAAGAAAGAAGAAAACGAAAGGATAGAGCATGAGAGAAAATGAGAGTAATATTAGAAAACTTGAGATGTGGAAAAGAAAGAAGAAAAAGAAAGGTAAGAGCATGAGAGAAAATGAGAGTAATATTAGAAAACTTAGGGATTTGAGAGTGGTTGGAAAGAAGTGATTTGGTGGTAGTATTTATAGGATAAATTATGAATTTTTATTTTATTTTTTGTCATATTTTTTTTGGAAATGAAAATTTTGGATGGTAAAATAAACAAAACTTAGGTCAATTCAAATTTGTCAAATATAGTTCAACAAATAAAATACGTTAAAATACAAATTTGATCCACTAGTTTAACTCAAAGAAAATTAGAATTTAGTTAATACAGTTTCAAGAAAAAAACCTATTTATGATGATTCTATTAAATTATATGTTGAAATTTTTAATTATAAATCAAATCAACTAAAATCTGACTCTCTTTGAATTAAAATATCAAATTTACAATTTAACTAATAGTTTATTTACGGTTTTCAACCTAAAAAGGGCTGGAGATTCAAAATTCCAACCCACATTAATTATATTCAAAATTAGGTAATTTTACCCTACATCTATATTACATATATTTATAAGATATTTTGTGTTTAAGAATATAATTTTTTAGTGTCATTAGAAAAAAAGTAATTTGATTAAATTTAGCCTATTCTATAGTTGACAACAACTAAGACCCCCTTTAAGAACTATTGGATTTATTTTTTTTTTAAATTTGTTTATTTTCTTATAATTTCCTAGCAACATAAATTTCATTTTTTATAAATATTTGAATTATTATTCAAATTTTAAAAGTAACAATAAATATTTAAAAACATTTTTTTTTCTTTTAAACTTGTCTTTAATTTTGAAAATACACATAGGCTATAAAATAAGTATATCAATAAGTCTATTAGACTGTAAATTGGTTATCAATCAAAAAGATAAAATTAAGGTCTTATTTGATATCCATTTTATTTGTTATTTTTGTTTCTAAAAATTAAATCAGACACTACTTCCACTTCCAAATTTCTTTATCTGCTGTCTAGTTTTTACCAATGATTTAAAAAACCAAGTCAAAATTTGTTTCTATTTTTTAAAATTTGACTAAGAATTCAACTATTATATTTAATAAATATGTAAATCATTGTAATAAATGTAGAAGAAGTAAACTTAATTTTTAAAAATAAAAAATAAAAAATAAAAAAATTATCAAACTAGGCCTAAAATAATAAGGGACGATAAAATGGTACTTCAAAAAATTTAGCTAGAACTGGTATTTATATACTCCAATTTTAAAAATGAAAAACTAATCAAAGGTTGTCAACAAAAGCCACAATATTAAAATAATGATTTAAAAAAACCTAAATAGACCATAATTCTTTTTTTAGGGTTCTAAATTATAGATTAATAGAGTATATTCACGCGTGGCACGATCTTGGAACGCCAACGTGATTATTATCTGTATTAACGAAAAGGAAATTTAATAATTAGAGTTAACCCCATCATTTTCACATAGTTGACAATGACTGACTAATCACTATAGCCTTAATTAGGGGGGGAAAAAAAAGCAAAAAAAAAAAAAAAGGAAGAAGAGCCAAAGTGGCTGTTGGGTCGGTTCAAGGGATCTCACAATTATTGATTTTCAATCATGGTTTGGTTGAATGACAAAAGTAACCTTAATTCAACTTTTTTAGTCATTTATTTAGTAGAATTACAGTGACAAGAGCGCCACTAACATGTCTGTTGTCTGAAAAAGAGATGAAAAGAAAATCCAATTTTGCATATAATTGTATCGATTCGAATCTTAAATTTTGAATTTTATCGATTTTGACTCTTAGCTTATATAATTATTACAGTACTAATCATCGATTTAATTTCAACTAATTTAATTTACTTACTAAATTTAACCAAAAAAATGTAAAATTCTTCCTAAGCTCATTAATTTCAATAAAATAAAATTTTGCAAAAAAGAAAATTCAAACAACTCATTAATTAACCATCGAATATCATTAACAAAATTCATAAATTTCATTAAAAAAAAAAAATCTCATATATGTCCTATAATTCATTAAACAACTAAGAGGTTTTTTTTTTTTTTTTTTTTTTTTTTTTTTTTTTTAAA
>QLSR01000645.1:2744062-2760196 GCA_031780015.1 Citrullus colocynthis
AACTAATAAGTCATACTCGAAACGATATATTTTATTGTTTTTTAATTCATTTATTACTTTTAAATTCAACTCTAACTTCTGTCTTCTATATACAAATTTTAGAAGGCAATTTAGTATAGAATAAAAATAACTATCGCGGGCGTTTGAGCAAAATAAATAAATAAATAATAAATCCTTTGAAAAAATAAAAATAAAAATAAAATAAAATAAAATTATAACCATTGTTTTCAAGAAAATGAATACTTGTAAACTAAAATAGATAAATAAATATTTTGGATAAGAAAATATTATTTATTATGAAACGTGATAGGTAAACAAAAACTTTAAATACTAAAATGAACATAATTCAACTATGTAGTATTTATATTATCAACCTCGAAGTCAATAGTTCAATCCTCTCATCCATATATTGTAAAATAAATAAATAAATAAATATTATATTCTTATAAAATTATCAATTTGAACATATAATTAATTGGTAATTGATAGGTATCTTTATTCTTTATGTTTCATAGGACTAGTTATTTTATTTTGAAAAACTTGATTGGTTTTTCATGATGTAGTTTTTGAAAACTTCACACCAAGGGCATTTTCTAACTTCAATAGCATTATGTTGTTGCTTGGTACAAGAAGCAGAGTATTAAACACTCTCATAGTTGTTATTTTAGTTCTATGCTTAAATTTCATTTTCACCCCTAATTTTTAGTTTGCTTATTTTGGTCCATAAATTTAAAAATATACTTGTTTCTATTTTTTTGATGTAATTTTTCCACGTATAAGTTATTCGATATTTTTTTTAGCTCAACAATATGTAGACGTAGAATTTCGATTTATGACTTTTTGGTCAAAGTTATAACGTTCTAATGACTTTGAATTATATTCTATCTAAAAAAAGAAGAAAAAGAAGAGCTAAACTATATTCAGATTGGTAATTATTATTTTTCATAAACCGACTCTATTCTATTATTAAATATCATATCTCTTTACTTCGTTTTCTTTCAATAATAAAAAATCAATACTTTAGTTAATTATAATAAAATCCATTAGTTAATTATAATAAAAATCCATACTCTATTATTTAAAAAAAAAAAAAAAATCAACACTCTATTTTGAAATTTTAATTCAGTTGTGTGTGAGTGAAAATTGAATATTTTCCGACGACAAACTATAAAATGGATTTATAAATGAGTAGAAACTTAGAATATGATTTTTTTAATGCCTCAAAAGTAAATATTTTAAATATTAAATTACAAATAAGGATAAAAGTATATTATAAATTTAATATATAAATTTTGATATCTGGTTCAAAATTTTAGAAAGTTTCAACGTAACATCATATATGTGAATGTAATTAGAATTTAGAAATGTCTGGAGATGTTGATTAATTAATTTTAATAATTTCGACGTAACACCATGATTAGAAATGTTCATTTTTTCCACGATGACCTACTTTTAACCGGACAGAGATTTCAATATAGGCAGGAAATGTGAGAGGGAGTGGAAAAAATAGTTCTCCATTCGCATAAGCTAGATGGGGATCCACCAATTCTCCATTTGCCTATTTTTTAATTTATTAATAATAATTATTATTATGTTGTTATTACTATTATTATATAAGTATTATATCCTAGTTCTATCTTACCTCATGAACATCCTTAACAATGATCGACATAAAAAAAAAAAAAAAAAAAAAAAAAAAAAAAAAAAAAAAAGTAAAAAATGAAATAGAGTAGCATGATTTTATTTGCTCACAAAACAAAAGGATAAGTTCATTTTTTAGCATTTTTGGTACAACCTCCCTAGCATCATACTCCACTTCTACAAAGAAGCATAAAAATTTTGGAAGGCAATCCAACGACTATCGAAGAAGTCATAACGGTTGGTTGGATAATTTTCCTATAAATTGGGTAGGGGATGAATCTACTAGGGTCCACGAGAAAAGAGAGAAGTAAAGTTGTGAAGAGACCATTTCTTCTATAGCAGTGGATAAAGCCGTATCTTTGGAGTCAGATCAATACAATAGTACCTATTTCATTTCTCTCTTCTTTAATCTCTATTCAATCACATATATTTCTGTATAGAATTACAATTGCTTTTGATTTATATGCTTCATTTTTAATTAATCGTTTGCTTCAGTCTGGATTTGCGGAAATGGTAGGGCCGGCCAGACCTCTTTTTGTGCTATTTGGTTCTTCCATTGTTCAACTGAGCTTTGGTGATGGCGGATGGGGTTCTATTCTAGCCGATTTGTATGCCCGTAAGGTATTTCTTCTTCGTCTCTTTCTCCTCCAGATTTTTGGTTCTTTCTTGTTTTTTGTTTATCGAAAATGGCGTAGTTGAGGAGTAGCATTCACCGACGGTTTCTTCCTTGGAATTTCTTTTATGATTCTGGTTTAAATCTTCATGTATGTTTAGCTTTTTGTCAATTTTAGTACATATATTTAGAAATTGATAATCTCTTCTAGTCCCTTCACTTCTATACAGTTACCATTAGGGCCTTTTTGTTTTCTTGTTTATCTTAAGGTTACACTGAATGAATTTCTTGAAATACGGTATGCTTGTTCTGTACAGAGCTTTGTCGAGTAGAGATCTAAATGACTACTATTTTGATAAAGACAGGACCAAAATGGGCTAAGAGTACGTGATTTTAAAATGGTTAAAATCACTTTTGCTATATTCAAAATCACTCTAAAACATGCATTTAATCTTCATTCAATTATTCTAAACGTGATTTTGAACAATTAAATGATTGTTTTGGAGTGACTTTGATCATTCTAAGAGCTTAAATTGTGGGATCATGTATGTTTGTTTATTGGTTTCCTAAGTAAGTTTCTTTGCAACTCCACAGGCAGATATCTTGCTACGCGGCTATAGTGGTTGGAATTCAAGACAGGCTCTACGGGTTTTACATCATGTCTTTCCAAAGGTATACTTCTGTTATTGTTATCTCACAATGTTACTGAAACTTTAATTCGAGGATTGAAGAAACAGTAAAATAACTGAATAGGCTTTTAGCAAAATGTCTTGAAAATCAATATTTGCTATTTCTGACAGTCTTCTTGAATAGTTGTTCATGTTAACTGTTGAATAATATGTTAAGTGAAAACAGTATGAAACCCCTTGCTACTGACTGGATCTTAATTGAGTTTTGGATCAGAATGACAAAATTTGAATGTAATACCTTCTGTTCTGGTACCATGCAACCATGCTAAATCAAAGTCTAAACTTGAAAGATCATGTTGATGCATTTGTATATAAACATTCTTAACAAAAACATGTTTCAGACAATTTCTAAATATCACGTTTGTGCTTGTTGGGTGGATATATTGAAGCTAATGTGTTCAAGATATGTTTTCTCTCAGGACAGTGCCATTCAACCTTCGTTGGTGATAGTTTACTTTGGTGGAAATGATGCTGTGCTTCCTTTCCCTTCTGCTCAGGTCCCTTATGTGCCACTTCCTGAATATGTTGAGAACATGAAGAAGATAGCCATTCATCTCAAGGTGAACCTGCTAATACATAAACTCTTAATTTTGCATCAACTAGCTTTCTATTTTCCTTTGCTTATTCGTCTCAAACATTCATCAGAGCCTCTCAGAGAAAACCCGAGTCATCTTCCTCACAGCTCCACCCGTGAGCTATGCTCTAATTAAAGAAAAATTGAGGTGCTCATATTGATTATGAACATGATCTCTGTTTCTTCCCTTGTTTTTTCAACCCCAATGCCTTATTTTGTTTCCTGATTGAGCCAGTGAGGAGCACGCTGAATGTCGAACATTGGAGTCCTGTCGTAAATACGCCGAGGCTTGTAAAGAACTTTGCAAAAAGATCGACGTGAAATGCATAGATGTCTGGTCTGCAATTCAGAAGAGAGATGACTGGCTCACTTCTTGCTTCACGTTAGTAATTAGTTCATATAGCATTAAATGGGTTATGTCATGTTTTCTTCTTTGATATTTCTCAATAGAGATTGAATCTGTTGTTTGTTGTTAATTTCAGGGATGGGATTCATTTAACAGCAGAAGGAAGCCAGATAGTTGCAGAGGAAATCTTGAAGGTTTTGGAAGAGGCAGACTGGGAACCAAGTTTGCACTGGAAAGCATTGCCAATTGAATTTGGTAGTCCAACTAAATTATCCCCTGAAAGGCAATGGTAATTCCCTCTTTTACCTCCTGTGAATTATTTTTGAGGAAATTACAAAAAAATACCCCTAAGGTATGCTGGTAGTTGCAATTACACTCAAACTTTTACAAGTTTTAAAATTGGACCCTCAAAGTTATGATAATTATTGAAATTGAGCCCCAAGTGATAAAAATTGAACCTTCAAACTTTATTTAAATTTGAGAGTCCCATATTTAACATTTGTATAAATTTTCTTTCAAACTTTATTTGTTTAAATCCATGATTAAGTGTAGGGTATGTATTGACTTTAATTTGTGGGAATGGATCTCTCCACTCTCACTTGTAAAAGTGTGTATTGGTTTTTGGTTAAAAGTTTTGGGATTATTGTATCTGATAGACATTCTTGTTTAACAATAAATAATAAGGAAAGAAAACCAATTAAATCTTCGGAAGTGAAAGGGTTCCTAACTTTGATTATATCAACTTCACATCATTGGAATTGCCTCTCAAAAAAAAAAAATCTTGTACCATTTAAAAAAGCACGTTTATCTCAAGTCAATACGAATGGATCATAAATCTTGAACTTTGAAATTTATAACCATTTTGGCTCTGCCAAAGAAAACTTATAAAAATTTAATGGAGAATCTTTCATATCTAGATTGAAATATTGTTTACGGACCAAGTGTGTTTATTTACTACAAGGACTACATTATTACTTAATAATAATCGATACTTTACCACAGACATATATATGGAAAGTAAATTGTTGCAAAATTTAAACTACGTGGATTAAGTCAATGTGTTTTAAAATTTAGGAATTAAGTCAGTTAAAAATTAAATGCAACAAAAGACTTTTCAATGTTGGTAACGAAAAGCTAATTTTACTTGGGGTGTTCAATTATCAGAAAAAGAATTTCGAAAAAAATGAGTAAAAGGATCAAATCAAAGTTTGGAGACTAAATTATTGATTACCCTAATTATTTAATTGAGTGGATATAACTCCATTTTTTTTTTTTTTTGAACAATAGGTGGGGTAGAAGATCGAACATGTAACGTTAAGGTTGATAGTACATATTTGATGTCAGTTGAACTATGTTCTTTTTGGCATATCACCCTTACTCTTGTACTAAAATTTTTTTGATAAGTTTTTATTGACCTATCAATAATTGTGGGGGAGAGATTTAACCTTCGGTTTTATTTTGTTCCTTGTTTTTTTCCTTTTATTACGATATGTGAGGAAAAACATTTCACATGACCTATCATTTTGTTTCTACCTTGTAAGCCATTGCCTTCTCTCGATTTCACTTAAATACTAAAATTTGACAACATTGGTTTATAGTATTTTCTAAATATAAACAGAAATTTTAAATCCACTAGAATGAAAATTAATGTTGGTAGTTAAGTCGCTCTCTAGATTTTTGAAACCTTTTATTATATTTGAAAGAATTTCGTTTTGAATTTTATGTGTCTATTTGGTCACTAAAATTTAGGTCAATCTACTTAATAGTTTTTTTTTTTTTAAATAAAAATAAAAAGAACCATGAATCCAACAAACACAAGATAGAAGTTAACTTTTCATTAGATTTAAAATTAAAATTCATGTATAATAAATCAATTGTTTTTTTTTAAAGAAAAAAAATCAATATATTATAGATCTTTTGGACTTAGAATTAGGTACTAAGCAGACGCAAACTAAATTATTATTGTAAATTTAACCTATTTTGAATTTAAAATTTGAAACTCAATTAATCAATTGGAAAAAATAATTGTGCGGTTTGGTTGAAGAAAATCATAAAGACACATTACACCTCTTTACGCAAACTGGAAACCCCACACAAGCATGTAAAACGTAGTGACACGTACACGAGCTAAAATCTGCCTTTTAAATATTTGTTGTACTAAATTAGAATTGACAGTAAATAATACATGTTTTGACCTGGCTTTATCATTCTTTTTAAACCTAACTCGCTCTTGAAATGATGACGTGTAAATGCAGGAGTAGAAAGAAGAAAAATGGGCCTTGATAGTTACTTTTGGATCCCAACCTACTACAGTAATGGGCTCATTCGTTGGGCTCAGCCCATACCTACAGTCTGTCGGGCTTCTTTATTGATCGAAATAGCACATCGTGTAGTGTCACCTGTGATTTAGCTTTTCTTTTCTAATCTTCCTTAAAATATATATATATATATATATATATGCTGTAGGAGAGAGTGTATCTCAAAAGTATGCTAAATAAATTTTATTTTTGTTTTAACTTTTAACATGCTTTTGAATGATTAAACACCTTTATTTCCTACTAAAAACAAATACCTTTTATTTTATTTTATTTATGAATGGTCATCAATAATTGTTTTATTATTATAGTTTTTTTTTAAAGTTTAATTAGAGTAAAAATGTGAATTAAAACTTCTCACATAATAATATTTTAACCAATTAAATTATATTTGAGTTGATAATTATTACATTGTTTCTTAAATACATGTTGATTATACGAAACGATCTTGTATGTTTCTTACATAGTTTTTCATTTAAAGTCAAAATAACATTTTTTTATCTATTTAGGAAGATTTAAATGTACAAATCTACTACACACAAAATAGAGAATCTGTAAACACAAAATTTATATTTATATTTAATATAACAAATAGATTTTATCAAGAATTAACTCAACACACAATTACAAGTTTAAGAATTTATCAAAAATTTGAAAAGTCATAGAATTAAATTTATAATTTAATCTAAAATTTATTAGTAGGCTTTTTAAGCTTGAAAAGTCATAGAATTAAATTTATAATTTAATCTAAAATTTATTAGTAGACTTTTTAAGCTTTTAAGATATTTATTTAGGTATGTTATTAGGGTTTATTATATGGAAGAAATTTTGATTAATTGTTTAGACTATAGATTGAATTAAAAAAACAACACATATCATAGCTCAGCTGCTAATCTATAAACTACATATCCTCACTTAAAAATTTAAAGTTCGAAATTCCCACCTAAAATATTGTTTTAATTAAAAAGGAAAAAATAAAAAAAAAATAAAAATAAAAGCTTTAGCTTTAAAATAAATATAGGTTCACCACGTGGCAAAGGGAAACGGCAATCAATGACAAACCACGCGCTTAATTAAATTTTTAATACAGAAAGATGTTTTGTTTTTCCTCTGTTTTTCCCCTTTTTGAAGTACTAATACAGAAAGGCTAGAGCCTAATGAATTGAAAGAAAAATTTGATTTTAAAGTGGACTGAAAAATCAATTAAATAAGAGAGGAAAACAGCATCTATTCCCCACTTTTTAACTTTAGGGGTTGACTAATTAATATTATTTTGGTAATCTTTGACTCAATTGTACCACGAATCAAACCCGCACTATATATAAGAAACCAAAGTAGAAACAAATGGATAGTGACGCAATTGATGGCACTTGGGACTCTTAACTACTAATAATAATAACATTAAAATATTCTTCTGATTTTTCTGTTTTCAATTTTTTTCGATTTTAGTCATCTGTTTTTTACACATACTCTCAATAAATTTGAAATTTTATTTTTGCCAAATTTAATTAAATAATGATAGTGCTTTCCTACAATAAATTACAATATGTAGATATATTTTCAGAAATAATAGTAAATATTTTAATAGATGACAATATTTTTTTAAAACAAATCAACAATAAAATAAACTAAGAGTGAGACTATATATAAAATTTGTTGGAAGTACATGGATTAAAATATTACAAACTTCAAAGCATAAGGACTAAAATGATATTTTAACCTAATAATATTCTTAAATGAAAAATTTAGTCTCTAATGTTTTGTTCAATAGTTATTTTGTTTATATATTTTGAAAAATAAGCTTATAAACAAGACTTTCACACATAAGTTTCTATGTTTTGTTATCCACTTTCTACTAATACTTTTAAAAATTAATTAAATTTGAAAACTAAGAAAATTAGTTTTTCAATGTTATTGGTTTTTTTGAATTTGACTAGAAATTCTAGTGTTTTTTTTAGATAGATGAAAACCATATTTAAAAATTGGAAGAAAACAATTATAAATTTAAAAAACTAAAGACTGATAAAAAAGAAACAATTATCAAATAGGATCTAAAAGTTTAATTTATGTTTATTTAGAATTTAAACTTTGAAAGTGTCTAACAATTGCTTGAACCCACAATTTTGCATTTGATAGACATTTTATTACTTTTTGTTTAGTGCAACAATTATAGGGATGGATACTAAACCTCCACCTCTATAAACGGAGCTCATACCAATACCATTAAGCCCAAGCTCATTTGAATATAGATTTCTTAACTTTAAGTATTTCACAACCCCAAAAAACTTTTACTTTTGCTTTATCATTGAATTTTTAATTTTGTACTAATACATCTTAATCTACTAAATATATATTTATATAATGGACAAAATTACTAGACATAAATTTAACATTTAGATTCCGTTACACATTAAATTCAATTTTTAAATAATAAATTCAATTTAAAATTCAATAAATCAACTAATTTTTAAAATTATTGAATATAAGGTATATTCACCGGACCTGAAACGTTGTATGGATCAACTTGTAATTGAATTTAATAATTAAAAAATCTAAAGGACAAAAAATAAATAAATAAATAAAATGATGAGGCAAAAAGAAAAGCAAGTTGAACACGTCTCTCTCTCTCACTTTTCCGCTTTGTTAATTGTGGAGAGGAAAGAGTATCACGGAAGATTGGGAATGAGAGGCACACTGCATTTGCTTCATCCCAACCAATAATATTCACTTTTTTTTAAAATTCAATTTCCAAGGATAATTTCCCTTCCATTTAATTAATTTTTATTTAATAGGATACCTTATTTAGTTATTTTACTTGGACCACAAATTAACACATAACAAGTGTTCTTTTTCCTTTTAAAAATTGTAAATAAATACCTTTCTAATTTCCTAAAAAAAAAAAAAAAAAAAAAAAGGCTTTCTAACGGTCATTTAAGTTACAACGTTGTGAATTCAAAATTTGCTTCGAAATTCTCGAAAAATGATCATTTTTGTGGGTAATAATTAATTGCTATGAGAAAAATAATCTAGCCACGTTTATTTTATGTTCATAGATATAATTTATAGGTTAAAAAGATGGGTCCCTCGTACTAATTTAGTTTATGAAATTTTGTTGGTAACAATTTAATGAATATATTCTCAAGGTAAAAAAAAAAATAATAATAAATATCATTTTGATTCCAGTATTTTAGAATTTGTCAAATTTTAGTCCATGTAATTTTAGTAAATCATAAATTTAGTGTCTCAAAGTTAATTTTTTCATGCAAAGAAATACAATAGGTAAATATGTTTTCAAAATTTATAGTAAAGTTATTAATATAAAATAAAAAGTAATGAAAAATCCACGTTAAACTATTGGTAGAGACTAAATTTAAGATTTATTGAAAGTACATAGACTAACATTAGACATTTGAAAGTATTGAGACTAAAACTGAACAAACTCCAAAGTATGAGCACCAAAATGGTATTTTAACAAAGAAAAAAAATATAATAATCTAATAATATAGTACGTAATGATTTAGTCTCTATACCTTAAAATATGTAACAAAATATTGTTAGATATAATGAGATATCTTACATACGTTAATATTGTCCACTTTGAACATACATCCTTATGACCTTGTTTTTGGTTTCAACCAAAAAAGCTCACACCATTGTAGATAATTTCATCTATTATAAACTTAGGATCATTCCCTTATTTAACTAATCCGGGTGACTTTAATTGCATTCCTAACAATACAAATTTAGGCTTCGTATTTTATGAGAATAACTTTTTGTTTAGTCCAAGAACATTTGATGTTGAGAGATTCAAAATTCTAATTTAGATTTGCTAAACCAATTGAGTTATATTTAGATTGGAAATATATTAAATGTGAAGTATATTTAAATAATAAATTTTAAAATTATTAAATACACAACAAACTTACAGCTTCCTTCTTGTCCAATTTCACTCAAATTGTAAAAAGTTGAATCATATTTTTTTTTCTGTTCTACTTTATTTATTCTTCTTCTTAATATGGCAACCGTTTTTTTTTCTTTTAAATTTTTTTTTAATTTTTAAATCTCGTCTAGATGCCATAATAAGATTGATGCGTACTTGTGGCAGAAATTTTTACGGCCATATTGGAAAAATTTCTTTTATTTAGTCTCTAAATCTTCAAAATATATTTTTTTAATTTACGAAAATTTTAAGATATGTGTATCTTAATTCTTAAATTTTTAATTCAAAATATATTTTTTTAATTTACGAAAATTTTAAGATATGTGTATCTTAATTCTTAAATTTTTAATTCATGAGATTTAAAACATAAGTTTATAAAGTCGGTAGGTTTCTTGTTAGTTTACAATTTTTAAAAATTATCTATTCTCTCAAGAATCATATTTAATATTTTTTAAATTCAAAATGTCATATACTTATTTGAAATAAAAAATTACTTTGGGTACTTTTTAAACTTAGTTTTAAGAATTCATAGATTAAAAATATATATTTTGAAAACAGGAGCACAAAACGCACCTAAAAAACTCAAAGAGTAAAAATATATGTTTTGAAAATTTATGGACCAAATGCACGTATTCTCCACAATTTGCCGACTTAAAAATGGAGTTTTTCTATGAAGATGAAAATCTAGCTTTTCTCTCAATTTTCTGTATCTCTCCCTCTGGTTGGAAAAGACCTAAGATTGATGAGTAGAAAATTCTTATGGACACATGAGGAGATAATTATTATTCTTCTAATATACATGGTTCCATAACAACAAACCCCAAGTAGTGCTCAAATTGCGAATAATTATCTCATTTGATACTTTTAAAGGAAATAAAAAATGTCTCAATACTAACTTTAATGTGTATTTATTAGAAAATTCGTAAGAATTATATTTATATTGACACGTTTATTACCATTGTTTGTTTGTTTAAAAATACGTAAGTGAGAAATTCAAACTCTTAATTTCTTGAGTTAAAAAAATACATTTCATGTCAGTTGAGCTATATTTGTATTAGCTACATTTAACTATTTTTAAATAGACAAAGTAGCCACTCACGTGAGTATAAAAACTGTGATTGAAAAATACTTGATAAAAGCTATCATAATTTCACGGCTATTTAATTATGGCATAAAACTAGCAAAAATGGTCCATTTACTTCCTCACTTTTTATTTCTTTTTTAAGGAAACCTTAGCATGTTACTTATCTTTCTCCTCATTCGCTTTCCTTTAACTCATTGAAAAAGTGACCAATCAATTACATTTCTAAATATTTTTTAGATATTTTTTGGGTCATAGTTGTTGTGGTTAAACTAAAATAGTTATCTTATCCCAAACAAATTCAAGAAAGACAAGAAACAGGCTTCCAGAAGATTGCCAATGAAGAGTGAATGAAGTAATTGGGTCATGGTCTAATTGACCCACCCCAACCTCCACCCTCTTTCTCGTACAAATGCCAAACAAGAGAGGGCAAAGAAATTGCGACGCTTGGCCCAATTGGCCCCTTTGGCCTAAGGGCGAGGTTGAGGTCAATTTGCCGCTATTCTTACTAAGCCCATGTGTAGCCTGATCCAACCCTCGAGAACCCTTGCTTTGGCCATTATTCTTCCAAACAAATTTATCATTTTTGTCACGAGGAAGTCAAATTCTTTTTTCTATCCAAGTTTTAGGAAACAATTATAATATATACAATTGAATATGTCTCAATTTTTGTTCTATTTCGTTTTATTTTTCGTCATTGAATTTCAGAAAAACTGTTATTGAGTCGGAACAAAAACAGAGAAATAAAACCAAAAAAAAACGACGAAGAAACTAAAGAAGAAGAATAAAGCCAAAATAAAAGGAAATGCAACAATAAGTTGGATAAGCAAGAATGATAAATTAATATAAAGCGAAAGAGAAAAAAAAAACGTGCGAATCTTTGATTATAGGGATAGGTATGATATTGGTTTGATAGTTTACAAATTTGTTGTTGGAAGTGGCTGTGATTCCTTTTTGGTTTCTTGTGTTGTATTAATCGAACATTCGTTTCAAAGAAAGAAAGGACCAATGGTTTTTTTATAAAAGAAAAACCCAAAGGTTGGTGAAGAAAAGTAGGATACACATCCAAATTGCTACTCAAATAATTGATACTATCCCAATCCACGATATTACTATACCTTTTCTATTTACTTTCTTTATTTTTTTTCCCATCTATATTATACTTTTTACATTACAAGGAATATGTTTAAGTTCTTAATCTAATGCAAAACTTTTTTTTTTCTTCTTTTAATAATTTGAATCTCGTTCTATAACAATGATGAGTTGTAAAGTTTGCTACCAACAACTACTATGAGATGAAAAGTAGTAATTTCTATTTGCAAAGTAATAACATAATCATTAGCCAAAATATCCGATAGTCTTAATGTGTGACTTTATCATATATAGAGAGACATTTACCATATTATGTGCTAAAATTAGTTGATTATCGTAGTATATTTATAGATAATTGCACAAATCGTCTTGAATTTCACTAATATAGGTCTTTAAGTTTTAATAAGTGTCTAAATTGAACCAATAAATGAATTTAAAACCTATGCAATTATTAAAGTTTTTACAATTAGATAAATATGAGGGTCCAAATTGATAATTAGATTTTTACAACGAAAGGTTGAAGGTATCCTGTTTATGAGCATGAGTCAGTTTATAGATATTTTCGTAATAAAATCACCGTATTTTCTGCAATTTAAAAATAAATAAATAAATAGAAGAAAAAGAAGAAGGAAAAAGAACCCAACGAACCAGCGGTTGCCACGTATGAAGGCTTCAGAGTGCGCAAAACGAGGGCTTCAGACATCAAAATGCGTGGCTTCAATTGGAACTAATAAACATGGAAACCACGTCCATTGTAACGCTTCCTGATCTTTTCTTTACAGCCGTTGGATTCGAATACTTTTTTCAACGATTAACGACTGTATGGGCCCCCACTTCAATCTATTCCACGCGCGTAGGCTTGACGTGTGGCCTACGCTTCTCTTCTCGATAAGATCATTCGAGAACATCCTTTACTTAAACCACCACTTTCTGCCTCAGTTTCTCGTCACTTCCTTCCTCTTCTTCTTCACCACCCTTTCCACTGCGGCTGATTCTTCACCCTTCTCTCTCATACCCCGCCATATTATTCGCTTCATTTTCCGGCGAAAATGGCAGGATCCGGTGTTGTAGCGGTGTACGGGAACGGGGCTCTCACTGAGACGAAGCAATCCCCCTTCTCTGTGAAAGTTGGATTGGCTCAAATGCTCCGCGGCGGCGTAATTATGGACGTCGTCAACGCCGAGCAGGCTCGTGTCGCCGAAGAGGCCGGAGCTTGCGCCGTCATGGCTCTTGAGAGAGTTCCTGCAGATATCCGAGCCCAAGGCGGCGTCGCCAGAATGAGTGACCCTCAACTCATCAAGGAAATCAAACAAGCTGTTACGATTCCGGTGATGGCGAAGGCTCGAATCGGTCATTTCGTTGAAGCTCAGATTCTCGAAGCCATTGGTATCGACTATGTGGATGAGAGTGAAGTTCTTACTCTCGCCGATGAAGAAAACCACATCAACAAGCACAATTTCCGCATTCCTTTCGTCTGTGGATGCCGTAACCTCGGTGAGGCGCTGCGGCGTATTCGTGAAGGGGCGGCGATGATCAGAACCAAGGGCGAGGCAGGTACCGGCAATATCATTGAGGCGGTGCGGCACGTGCGGTCCGTGATGGGAGATATCAGGTTGTTGAGGAACATGGACGACGATGAGGTCTTTACTTTCGCCAAGAAGATCGCTGCGCCATACGATTTGGTTCTGCAGACGAAGCAGCTCGGGAGGCTCCCGGTGGTTCAATTTGCCGCTGGTGGTGTAGCGACGCCGGCGGATGCGGCGCTGATGATGCAGCTCGGTTGCGACGGCGTGTTCGTCGGCTCCGGTGTGTTCAAGAGCGGCGACCCGGCGAGGCGAGCCAGAGCGATTGTTCAGGCCGTTACTCATTACAACGATCCGGAGGTGCTGGCGGAAGTGAGCTGTGGACTCGGCGAGGCCATGGTCGGACTGAACTTGAACGAAAAGGTTGAAAGGTTCGCCAATAGATCGGAGTAAACCATCTTCTCCGGCGACTCTGCACGTATTGGTATAACAATTTCGAATCCATTTTATTTGGATCTGGGAAGCTATAGTTTCTAGCAATTTACGTCTAAACATATATAGCTATAAGGAATTTGATTTCCTGTTTGGATTGAATTGCTTTCAAATCACTTCTTTATTCCTCCTTGAACATCTTGAACTATAATGTTACTTTAGAATCCTCTGTATTTCATTTCTGATGGGGTTTTCACACCTTTGAATGCATTGGATTTCTCAACATTATTACAGCATTCTGTCCATTCAATTTTGTTTTGATACAAACAATGTAAAAGATGGGCTCAGCTGTTTTTGCCCACAGCTTGCAAGAGAATAAGCAATTGGAGGAAGTAGTAAGAAACTCCTCCGATTGTTGCGTATTGTAATTTTTCGGGCCCTTCGACGACCGGGAAGTCGTTCTCATCGGTCCGATTGAAGCCTCCGGCCAGCCAACCCAGGTTCCTGTAACCTTCTGTGTATAGCTTTGATACTGCGATCAAAGACCTGAACTTGGGAAAACAGGTAAAAGGTAACACCAACAAGACAAGGGTTCACCTTTTGGTTAAATATTTACATGTTTATGGCTATATATGGACAGTGAAAATGTGCATTGGGCAAAGAGGAATTTTGGACGATTTCTATAATACATACAGTCCAACCCCTGCATTTGGATAATTAGTTCATTTTACTGACATTTGGGCATAGGGCTTTAACTAGTATCTATTTTTTAAGGCAAAATCGATTTGAAGTTTGTTTCTAATATAAGGTTTTAACTAGTGACCAATTAGACTTGGAACTTTTCAAGTTTAGTTGAATTTTAGGTCCAATAGGTATTTTGAAGAATGTCCAAGTTTCAACTAGATTTGTGAGATATTTCATTTCCAATAAAAATAAAGCAGATACGTTTCGAAATAGAAAGTCGAAAACAAGGTATTTTTGTATTTAATATTTTCAAATATGTGCTCATTAGTAAACTTAAGAATTAATTTAAATAATTATTTAATACGTGTTTGATAAATAGTTACAGTGACCATAACCAATAATGTCTTAGCCTTAAGTTAGAATACTTTGTAAGGTCGAACTAAAATATTTATAAATATAATAAAATTTTATGTTCCATTGCAATCTATCGCAAATAAATTGTGATATTTTACTATTATTTATAAATATGTTTTACAGTTTTGTTATTTAAAATAATTGTATAATTATTATTTTGTGAGTTAATTTTAGAAAAATTAATTGAGTTTATAACATAAATAATATATTTTTAGATGTTTCTGTTATCTTCTTTTTAATAGAATTATCCATCTAAAATTCAAAATTTAAACATTATTTTCAAGATTGTCTATCAAACATATATTTGCCAAATGAATATAAAAACATAAAATAGATTGCTAACTAAATAGGACATAATTGATCTATTATACAGACTCTAAACTTTCAACATATGGTAGGATAGGAATAGGACAACGAATTTTAAATCTGTTAAAATGGGACAAGAATTTAATAAATACAAAATTAAACCTTTAAGCACGTTATGGTTACAAAATTAAATGCTTAGAGACATTTTCAAAAATTTAAGAACGGTAAAGCAAGATTAGCCACGAGTTCTGTTTCGCCCACCCTGTTGTATTAAAGAAAAAACAAAACTATTACAAAGAATATTGACACCTATTAAATTATAGACTAAAGGCAAAATAGCGTTTTATCCAAAATTCTTATTCAACTTTACATTTTCAAAAGTAACTTTTCTGGTTTTCTATAAGCAAAATCAAAATTGAACATTTGAGCTCTAGATTCTTATCAGCTAAAACAAAAATCAACA
The DNA here is from genome assembly GCA_031780015.1 of Citrullus colocynthis. NCBI lineage: Eukaryota > Viridiplantae > Streptophyta > Magnoliopsida > Cucurbitales > Cucurbitaceae > Citrullus > Citrullus colocynthis. The sequence goes on from QLSR01000645.1 coordinate 2,760,176, forward strand.
GGAAAGGGGGGGGGGGGGGGG
>QLSR01000645.1:2760489-2798812 GCA_031780015.1 Citrullus colocynthis
GGGGGGGGGGGGGGGGGGGGGGGGGGGGGGGAATCTTTCATGAAGGTAAAGATAGAAAGAATCAAAAAGAGCCTTCCCCAACCCAAGACAAAGGGTATTGACTCAATGTCATTAAATTGTTAAAAAAAAAATTAAAAGAAAAGGGTGTTGACTATTGACTGATACTTGAGAGGAAAGGAATTAGCCGAAGAAACATTGGGAACCACAAGAAAGGCAGCACTAAAACTGAACTGAATTGCAAAAAAGAAAAACTAAAAATCTCACCTTAGTCCTTCCCCACAAGCCACAAGGAGCTTGGCGTTCTTATCAGGAACAGCCGCCTCCACTGCACCAATAAAATCAGGATTCAAGGTCGTCAAGTTCTGGCCAGTCCAAAGTCCAATGTAACCAAAATGCACCCATTTCTTCAAAAGACCAATTGGACCATAATCCTCATCCTTCACAAACAGCGCCACATGAACTGACCCTTTCACTCTAGCTTTCTCCCACTCCCATGCCGGCCTTATGTCCAACAGTCTAAACCCCCCGGAATCTATGGCTGTTGCTGCTTCCTTTGGCCTAATTGCCTCAACCTCACCGGACTTCAGGAGCTCCTGAGCGTTCCTTGCAACGGCTCTCACCTGAGATGCGGCGGTCCTCCGGCCAGTGAGTGGCGTCGGTGGTCTTTGCCTTATCGGTACACCGTAAAGATGGCTGAACTGCACCGCCATCGCTTCCCTCCCTACAGACTCGGAACTGTCTCAACTTATCCAATGGCAGATGGCAACTTCTCTGTTTCTCATCAAAATGAGTCATCGCTGTCACTTCTGTTCTATTAAAAAAGATTCCAAACAAACAGGCCCTTGTTTTTCTCCACGAAAACCATTCATGGGCCTTCTCCTTTCCACGAAGAAGCCCACTGGAGTTCATGCCCAGATAAACAGGAGAACTTGTAATTTGGTCGTTTACAATATCTGAAGCTCTTCCTGTACAGATAGAAACTATCAAGTAAACAGGAATATGGTAATCAGTTTCCAGAGGAACTCATTTTAAGCTAAAACCGAAGACTTATGGTTGGATAACAACATTCTTCAAAAACATATGATTTCCTTTTGACGTCCTAAAGGGTAATTATACAAAAGAATCAAGATTCAAGAGTACACCTCTTTGAATGATTGCAGTCTTGCTGAATCAATACATTAACCTAAGGTGGATAAAACATACATTGTGGACATATCTCGTGAATTTCTTCTTACTCGATCTCCCTAAAGTTCTAAGCGGAAAGAATGTGCAGATTGACTTTATAGCATGCTCCATCTCCCTAACTGTCTTGTACTTCTCATGTTAAGGAATTCCATGAATCTGAAACCATTCAGGCATGTGGAATTTTTTGTACAGAATGGGTCTGACGTCTTTTTCCAGGGCGAGGTGTTTGAGGAGGGGGAGAAGGACCTCTAAAAGCTGAAGAAGATACATAACGGTACATAGCGTTAAGTGAGTAATGGAATGGACCATCCATGATTCTGTTCAAGAGTTGTTATTGGAAGAGAAGTTTCTACCTGATTATCAGAAGGCTGTGCTGGAGAGAATGGAAGGCATGGGATTCCATTCATTGGTTGCAGCAAGAAACTAAAAGGGTTGTTGTCGATGATAACAATTCGTGAGAGGTCTTTCTTTATACAGGATAAATCTTTGACATGCTCTCTGTATTCTCTGCAATTTAAAAATACATACTTAAATTTTTTTTTTTTTTAAAAAAAAAGAAAAAAAAAAAGAAAGAAAAACCCTTAAAATTCTAAATAGATAGTCAACATTTCTGTATCTTAACTCTACATTTAACAGCCAGAACAGATGAAAGATGCTGCCAAGAGTCAAAAAATTTTGAATCTAAATATGTAGTCTTCAATTAAATATCCTCTTCAGATAAGTTAAAGCCAAAAGCATGTACAAAGCCTTAAAACACAGAATCTGTCATCAAAGGAAATGCTTGCTTAATTGATTTCTTTTCTAGGGAAAGAGTAATCTCAGATTCCAAACACAAAATCTGTCATCAAAGGAAATGCTTGCTTCATTGGGTTCTATTCCAGGCAAAGGGAAATATCAGATTCCAAACCCAATAAAGGTAAGTTATACTATGCCGAAGATATTACTCCTGTGGATAAGAAGAAACGCTTACGTGCTAACTGTTGATGGTCGATAAAGTCGAAGGCTAAATCTTCCCTCTGTATCTATTCTGTCAACCAGTGGTTTAGCATAACCTGTACATCCGCAAGAGACCACATATGACAAATAGAATAACAGGAGAAAAGTTGCAAAAGATACTGACAAATCAATGCCATACCTTCAAGACCAGCTGTGAATAAAATAAGTTCAGCAAATTCAGCAGCCTGGCTCAAGAACTCATGCAATCCAGGACGTTCAAATACGGTCACATAACTGATCTTTGGCTTTCCTTCAATTTCCTTCAATAGAGCTACCAAAATTAATCGATAAAATATACATTTCAAGGAAAGTTTAGAAAGACTGTAGGCTTGAAAGAGAGATCTCCAGAGGTACCTTGTCCGAGGATACACATTCCAGCTCAAACCAATTCAAGCCAGCTTCTGTTGCTTGAGTGCGAAAAACGGCTGGCAAACTGGATGTTTCATAAGCACAAACCAAGGTTTCATCCAAATCAAGAACCACCTGAATGAGCAATTGAAGCATTAAATGCATAAACCATGTAGTGACCTTGGTTTATTCCAATAGGTCTCCAAATAAAGATAGCAATCATATCATAGCTAAAATAAATACGGTAGAAATCCATTACCAACGGAAATAAGAACGATTCAACATAACGGCTAAACAATATGAAATCACATACACAAAAAACTTAAACTATCCAGAAAATCAGTCAATCGCAAGATGAAATAGAGCCAGTTTCTAGTGTTCCCTGCTTTTAACTATGTCCCCAATCATCAATTTAGCCTCAGATTTTCTTCAAAAATATAGAAGGAAAGAAGAAAACGCGACGAACATTACCGTAATCTTTTCCAGAGGGCGATCTTGACCTCCACCATCATCCACATCACTGAGAGAGCTAACTTTCTTTGCTGAAAACTGATGAAGAGGAAGCTCAGCAGCCGGCAAGGGTTTAAAAGAGGGCGCAGATGAAGGAAGAAGAGGAAATCTAAAACCGACATAGGACAAAATCTGAGGCAAAGAAGGAGCACCACGCACGATCTGAACAATTATATGAAAAAAGAAAGAGAGCCAATCCATGAAAGCTTGCCATATGTGCAGAGACCTCGGCGCACAGACCTCCGTTTGACCTATCTGCGCCATATCCACCGTGAATCGTAGAAACAGAGAGATCCCCAAAATTAACTCAATTCTACAGGAAGAATACGAGACTCTGCTTCTCTCTCTCAATCATTTTCAACAATCGACAAGAATTAAAAATGCGATAAAGCAGTTGGAAAATTCTGTGGCCGACGGAGTTGTGGCGGTGATGGTGGCCGGTGGCTCTTTGCCGCCTTGGTTCGTCTTGAAGGCCTACTTCTTACTTTTCCTTTCTTAAAATAACTTAATTAATTATTATCCTTTTATTCTAGCCAAAGAAAGCTGTGATTTATTCCAATTTATTTATAATAAACAATACATAATAAAATATTAAAATGTATTTTTAGAAGGAAATATTAAAATATTATTAAATGGTTCATGAACCGGCCCTCTACACATCGCCGTCAAGCTCTCGGAATGGTCTCCGTGACCCCATCTATTATCTACATTTTCTATTATTCTTATAATTTTCTTCAATTATTCCACACTTTTTAAAAAACATTACAATTCAATTCAATTAAGGCACAATAAACAAAATTATTTTTGTCAATTCGATAATTTTATTTTATTTTATTGATTTAAATACTATTTTAGTATATATATATATATTAGTTCATTTTAGTCCTTATATTTTAAAAATATTCATTTTGATACTTGTACTTCTAATTTTAGATTATTTTGGTCCATTTACTTTAGAAATGTTCATTTTTTATCGATGTAATTTTAAATTTGATTTATTTTGGTTCTTATACTTTTAAAAAGTGGTTGTTTTGGCCCTTTCAAGTTCATTTTTAAGTATCAAAATAGTCACTTTTTGAAAGTTGACCAAAATGAACAAAAATTGAAATGTATAAAATACTAAAATGAACATCTTGAAAGTAGAAAAACAGAAAATGACACGAGTTGAAAAGTAATGGAAACTAACTCACCATAAAAGAAGAAGAAGCTAGAGTGCCATAATGGAACGGGCAATCTAAAATTTGGGCCAGACCAAACACAGGCCCATTGACAATTCCATTGAAACGGATGAGAAAATGGGCTGGACAAATTTTGAAGTAAAACTTGGGCCATAGTCCCAGTAGGCTCATTGATTCTCTCGTAGTGTTGTGGTTGTTTAGTCTGTATTTGAAGGATATAGTTGTTCAATCTAAAGTTATAACGTTCGAGTGAGAGTTGTTGAACTCCGGTCTCCTTTACCATCTTGTTTGAATTTAGGTGCAATTATAATTGGATTGCATTGTTAATAATTGAAGTATAATAGTAAATAGATTGTTTTTAGTTGGGTTTGTGAATGTGTAGAAATAATGGACTCGAATACAATGAGATTACTTCTAATTGTATTTGTCAATACGTGCAATCGTTCATAGAACAGTGTATGTTTTATCACAACACTCTCAAAATTTTAAAAAATTTAATACTCAAATCGAAGAAATAGTAGTGTGTTTATGCTCAAATTGAGGTGTGCATATTGAGGTAAGACAAATGCAAAGTACACAAAAAATTAGGTAGGTTCCCTGTAGTTCGTTCATTATAATCAAGTTGACATATCATGTGAAGAGCAATCAAAGGAAGAATGATGTAATGTTAAAATGTAGGTCCACCAATACTTTATGTTTACCAACTACAAAAATGATCAAGTGGACTCTCGTCTTCTAAAGTGGACTCCGTTTATTAAGATTGTGTATTTATTTGCTAAGACTGTGCGATCGTAAATACTATATGTATTTGGTGGTGATAGTTATCTAAATTAGGGTTAAGTCAAAGGTTTTTATTATTATTATTATTATTATTTATTTATTTGTTTTGTTTATTTATGTTGATTATCTTCCGTTCTACAATTTTGTTGTACCATACCACTCAAGCTAGATTATAATGATATTGCTTCAAAATTTAAACAATATAAAATTGTTTCCGTCAATTCTAAAATTGAGAAATTAGGTTTTATTATTTTGGCTGATTTTGACTACGATCCATGGATTATCTACATTTGATTAATTAAATAATACCATAAAATATATTCTAAATAATTTAAGATTTTTGTATTTCCAACTGAATCATGCAATAAAATATATTATGAAGTTTTAAATTCTAAATAAATAAGTTTAAAAAATCATACATTTTTACTATCTTATTTCAATATGATTAGATATATATAATATATATACTACTATTTAAAATGCTTTGCATTCACGTTGGTTTAAAATATAAAAAAAATAATCAAAATATTTATCAATATAGCAAAAACTATAGATCACGACCGCTATCTGAGTTGTGATAGACACATATAGTAGTCTGTTGTGATGATTTTATATTTTGCTATCATTTGTAAATATTTTTAATAATTTTATTATTTAAAATAATCTTCTAGAATTTAAAAGGTTTGAATTAGAAATATTAATTATATTCATAGATTCAAAGTATTTTATCATAATTAATAAAAAAAACAGTTCATCATATTTTCTTTAATCCACAGCCATATTAACTAATTCAAAGGATTTATACTAAATCTAGATTTCATATATTTTTTTAAAAATAATTTTAATGATTTGAATTCTTTTGCTTTGGTTTTTTATATATTGTTTTAAAGAAGATAATCAAAGTTAAAAATAATAAAATCTTTATATATATATATAAACAAACATGATATTCGCTTTGGCATTCTTTTATACATGTTGACGTTATATATTATTTTATATTACATTTAAAATTTAATTAGCACTAGTTAACACACAATAAATATTACTTTTTCTCACCCAACACCCAAAATTTGTTTATAAATGATTTTTTTTCACAATGTCTTTAAAAAGAAAAAAAATATCTCTTATTCATAAATTAATAAATTAATTAGACATGTATTATTTAAATTTTTATAATTAAATTCTCTTTTTCAACTTTACACGCAAAACATATACTGTCAAACTGATTTGTAATTAAAAGTAATTGCAAAAGAATCTTGATCTAATATAGTTATAAAATTGGTTATGCATTATTTAAATAATATTAAATCCTAATATTCTTTTATCAAAACGAGCTTAAAAATCTAAATTTATTTTTCTTTGCATGCAAAAATTACATGTCTAGTAGAATTTAAAAACAACTTTACTAAATGTATGTTATATTCTCTAACAAAATCTTCAATTTTGTCATCAATTTCAATTTCTGTTCAAGGCTTTTAAATAGGGTTTTTTAAAAAAGGGGTATTCTTTCAAAAAACCTAATCTGGAAGGCTAATTTCCAAAAATTTGAGACCATGTTGTATAATTTTCCCACAACATACATATATGAGGTAGATATTCCAATTTCCGTTCAAGGTTTTTGCAACTCCTGGGCAGAGGGCTGAGTGTACCAAATTGCAGAGCCGTAGTCCAGTCGAGACAAAACGGAGGAAGACGACGGAATAATGGGCGTTAATTACTACAAGATTCTTCAGGTTGATCGTAATGCCAACGACGAGGACTTGAAGAAAGCGTACAGAAAGCTCGCCATGAAGTGGCATCCAGATAAGAACCCTGACAACAAAACTGACGCCGAAGCCAAATTCAAGAAAATTTCTGAGGCTTATGATGTAAGATAAACGATCTTCTCTTCGATTTCTATATAAATTTCGCATTGATCTCAATTTCACTTCATGATCACATTGAATACTAGCCTGTGTCCAGATGTTTAATCGGTTCTATTAATTCCTTTTGCAATTAGGTTTTGAGTGATCCTCGAAGACGAGTTGTGTATGATCAGTTAGGAGAGGAGGGTTTGAACTTGAAGATGGAAACGCGATCGCCAAGTGGTTTTTGCAGTACCCCTACTACCCATGCTTCGTCGACTAGGTTTTGCATTAACGAGAAAAGTTCCAATGAGTTATTTATGGAGTTGTTCGGTTTTCCGAACCCTTTTGGTGGGATGGGAAACAGGCCTGACCCTCGTGCTGCTGCTTATAGTTTTTCAAGTGGTGGGTCTGGTGATAATATAACTGCTTCCGTTAGACATGAGGTTGGTGTGGGCTCCGGTCATAGGAGGAAAGGTGCTATAATAGAGAGGACTTTGCTGTGTAGTTTAGAAGAACTATACATGGGTCGTGTGAAGAAGATAAAGATTGCTAGGGATGCCATCGATAATCTTGGGTTAGTCTCTACAAGACTTAATTAGTTAGATTTTTCTGAGCTTTCATTTATTTGTAGTCTAATTAAACCCAATTCCCAGTTTTAGATGAAGATTGACTTTATTGTGGTGCAATGTCTGTTTTATCGTGTTTAGGATTCTATTCTTGTCATTCTATACGTGTTTCGTTTTACTTCTCTTGTGATGCAAATGATATTATGAATCTTGATAATGAGAAAAGGTGAGTTGTCATTGTTGTTTCCTTCCTCCTGTTTGTAGGTCTATGCCCTTGTCAATGGTCTCAAAGTTCTGAAGTAGAAAAGCCTAAAGAGGGTGCTTAGTCACTTATTTGAAAACCAACCATTATGGGTTGATCTATGTACTATTGATTTGGTGGTACATCAGGGGCATGACCTCAATAAAGGCTAAGAAGTCATTGGTTCAATCCATGGTGGTCAATTAATATTCTATGGATTTCCTTGACACCCAAATATTGTAGGGTCAGATGAGTTGTCTTGGAGATAAGTGGAGGTGTTCTAAGTTGGTTCAGACACTCACTAGATATAAAAAAAATCACTTATACGAGACTTTGAATGCATAACCTTCTACTATTCATGAGATAAAAACTGACAGACTTGCCTAAAATGAAAATGGAAGTCACTTCTAACGCTTTCTTTTTCCTTGCATCTGAAATTTTTGTCCCAGCTTTGTGCGAATGGGTTAGGAAAGATTTTCAAGAAAGTTAAAAGTTTTCATGTGGGAGCTTCTGGTGGGAGTAAAAACAACTCCAGCATCCAAAAGAGAATTCCAACGGATACTAACTTACTAAGTTGTCTTCCCAATGCTCTATCATTTGCAAGGCTGAAGTATAGACTTAAGATCATCTTCCTTTTCACTAGAAGTTGGCCCCTTAGTTTTGGGACATAACTTTCATGGAATTTGGCTAATCACAAACAATATTCTTTCTTGGTTTTCTCCTTGGCGGCCATCTGTTTAGAAAGCAAGCGTAACTCCTTTCTTCAATTTAAAATTGGCTTCTCTTTGAAATCGATATGGCCTAGAGGCTTAAGGCCCTCCTGCTCTTTGGACTTTTTGAAATGAGAAAAGCGAAAGGGGACCTTTTGGGATTAGCAGAAGTCCTAAATTCCTTGTGGGACCATATTGCTTGCCTGACGACCTATTTGTGTGAACTTGGTAACCTTTCTTTGTATCAATTGGGCAGGAGGTTTAATTGTTCATAGCTATAAATTATTTGATAAGTAGCAACAACCACTTACAGATTGTGTTTGCTGTTATGTACAGGAGACCTACTACAGTGGAGAAAATCGTAACAGTCGATATCAAGCCTGGATGGAAGAAGGGAACTAAAATTACATTTCCAGAAGTAGGAGATCAGCAATCAAGAGTAATGCCCTCGAAGCTTGTGCTTACCCTTGATGAAATACCTCATAGAGTTTTCAAAAGGGATGGCAACGATCTTATTGCCACCCAAGATATCACTCTGGTGGAAGCTCTAACAGGATACACTGTGCATCTAACAACTCTTAATGGTCGAAACTTGAAGATTCCAATCGATTCCGTCGTCGGACCCACTTATGAAGAAGTTGTCATGGGAGAAGGGATGCCAATTCCCAAGGAACCTTCAAGAAAGGGGAATTTGAGAATCAAGTTCAACATTAAGTTCCCCATCGAACTGACGTCAGAGCAAAAAGTGGGCATCAATCAGTTATTAACCTCTTCATAAAAGATGGTAACTCATTGTATTTGTCGTATAAATTATTATTTCCTTCCTATAGGGCATTCTAAGAAGTAAATTATATGTTTTGTTGGATTCAATAAATGAATCAGATGCTGAGTTTAGGAGCTTGAGATTGAATGTTTCATTTCTTCACAAGTGCTATTTCTGAATCTGAGCAATTGTCATATCTCATAGTGGTGGGTGGTATAGCTGGAAAACTACTATAATACTTCCATGTCCCCTCCCAACACAACTAACACAAACTCGCTTCTGGTAGCCTGTTCATTTGTGGATGTAGACATTCATGACGTGGAGGATGCTACATCATATGTTGTGCTTTTCCATAGGTCCGGTTCTTGTTTTCTACTGGTTTGGTTTTTGCTTTGAGATAACTTCGAAAAAAAGAATGTTTTTCAAAAATTTATTTTTATTTAAACAAAAAATATTCATTTTTATTTAAACACTCCCTATAAAATCTTCTTATAATAAATGTTTGACAACCCTTTTTAAAGTTATTAACTTTATAAAGGTTGATTATAAAACATTATGAACTAATAATTTATAAAATAAGAGTTGTCATAGTTAGTTGTATGGGTTGGTGAACACAGTTGATCACTAGTTGTGGTGGTTGGCGACTTTGGTAATTGGAGTTGACGGCAGGTGACCACGGGTGGTGGTTGTTGGAAAGTTGCTAGTTGTGGTCGTCAGAGTTGGTCGGCAAAGGGTGGTGGTAGCCATTACATCATAGTGGTGAGGAATTAGGGAAAAAATTAACCATTAAACACTCGAAATTCATGTTTCTGAAAATTGGTTCAAGTCCTTATCCTAACCTAGACCAACTTATTTTATATGCTTATTTTTTCAAAATTCTATTTTTGGTGGTTGCTAAACAGTTAAACTGTTTCCAAAATGAGTTATTTTTTAAATGAAAAACTTGAAAAGATATTCCAGTTACACCTTAAGTAATTAAATTATACCGAATACTTTTAGATTTTTCATTTATTTAAAAAATACTTCTCAATATTTCACAAATATTTTCATTTTTCATTTATTTAAAAAATACTTCTCAACATTTCACAAATATTTTCACTTGGGCAAATGTATTATTATTAGAGTATAAATTCTTTAGAATTTTAGACGAAATATTGTATCAAAACAGTGTGAAAGTAACTTAGAACAGTATTTGGATCACCACACCACATTCGAAATTCTAAAGAATTTTTACCCTAATAACAGTTTAGAAATCTTTATGAAAAGTCACGAGTAATGTTACACTTGTCAACTGACACAAATTAAAAAAAATACTTTTAGTTCTTAAAGTTTAGTTTAGGTTACATTTGGGTGTTTAAATTTTTTAATTCAACACATTACCTATAATTTATGCTTGGGTCCCTTTATTAGTTTTTCATAACACTAATGTCGTCTATTTTTTTTTAATTCAAAAATACTTTTTTTTCTTCTTATTTTTAATTAATAAAATAACGATATATAATTTAATAACTTTTCCCTTTATTTTCTCCTTCCCGAAGTTGCCAGTGCTTCAAAACCCTATCAAAGTTGCCACTGCCACATGTCGCCACACTTGGCAAGCGAAAATGAGGGATAAAATTGAGTTTGAAAACTCAATTTTAATTGCAACCTAAACTAAACCAGGCTAAAAATATATTTTTCTCTACAAACAAAATATAAACCGAAGTGATGGTATATATTTTAAATGCACATATATATTCAATGCACATATATATGGGATTTTTTTTGGGACTTGATAGATCTTTTCCCATTTTAATATTTTAAAATAAAAAAAATCTTTTAATTTATTATTAATTATACAAAGATAATGTATCTTTCTTGTGCTCGTACGGCTAGTTTTGTTTTGATATTTCCCAATTTCAGATGAAAATGAAGCCGCCGCAACCTCTTGACAAGTAAAGGGAAAAGGTAAAAACAGATGATCTCCAACATGGTTCTTTTTTTTTTTCTTTTTTTTTTTTATGTAAAAGTTATTTTCTTTTATTTAATATCACTATAGATTTAATATCTTGGACCCTTCTTCTTGAAAAACAAAAAATTAAAAAAAAAAAAAAGTTTATATGGGACCGTCTACGCAACTTAATAACTTACAAGCTGGTCTAAACAGTAAAAAGTATAATATAAGGAAAAAAAAAATACTGTTGAGCTTCCACATCTACAAATTTTAAGGCAGTTCAAGAAAAGAAAAATCTAAAAGTTAATTAATTATCAAACATATGGATAATATATATTTTTTTTCTAGTGAATCCTCAAACGAGAGTCTCTCAAAATATAAAAATACGAAAATGATTTAAACTTAAGATAGAAAATACAAGAGTTATAAAAGTGGTAAAAAAACAGTAAAAAGTTAAAATGGACAGATAAAAAGAAAAAAATAAAAATAAAAAAGGGAGTGGTTGGGATTGGTAAATAAAAAAAGTTTGGAGTGGCAATAGTAATGTTGGTTAGCGTCAATTTACGTTCCAACCTCCGGTTCGCGGTGGTGACGTTTACATGGATCTCTGTCTCTTCCGCTCTCTTCTTTCCCAAACTCATGCATTACTCCTTCCCTCCCTTCATTCCCAATTCCCATTTCAGATCTCCTTTCAGTTTCCGTTATGGAAGAAATTCCCTCCACCACTCCCAAAACCGTCGAAGAAATTTTCAAAGATTACTCCGCTCGCCGTGCCGCTCTTGTTCGCGCCCTCGCTCACGGTCATTTCTCCCTCCTCTCTATTTTCTTTTCTTTCCTCTAACTCCGACATCACTGATTTTCCTTTTCTTCCTTTTCTTCTTCTTCTTATTCTCAGATGTGGATGAATTCTACGGCCTCTGTGATCCAGGTGATGCGTCTTTTAATTCTGCGTAGTTTCTTTCTAGATTATTTTTGTACGATGTTTACTGTTTTTCGCTAAATGTCAAATTTCTGGCGAATTTAACGAGTCTTTCATGCATAATGAGTTGAGATATTGTTTCCTAATCTCGTTTAATGACATAGTTTTGGCAATTGCTTCCGATTGAATGTTTGTTTCTAGAATTCGAAGTTCAATTTTTATAAATTCTGCGCAGTTTCTTTCTAGATGTTTTTTTTTTTTAACGATGTTTACTATTTTTCTCTAAATGTCAAATTTCTGGCGAATTTGACGAGCCTTTGATGCGTAATGAGTTGAGATATTGTTTCCTAATCTCATTTAATGACATAGTTTTGGCAATTGCTTCAGATTAAATGTTTGTTTCTTGAATTCGAAGTTTAATTTTTATAAATTCTGTGCAGTTACTTTCTAGATGATTTTTTTCTATGATGTTTACTGGTTTTCGCTAAATGTCAAATTTCTGGTGAATTTAACGAGCCGTTGATGAATAATGAGTTGAGATATCATTTCCTAATCTCGTTTAGTGACGTAGTTTTGGCGATTGCTTTAGATTGAATGTTTGTTTCTTGAATTCGAAGTTTTACTTTTATGAGCTTGCATCGAGGTCCTGGAATTATTGTTCTGTATGCTTAGAGTATCTTAATTAACTATACATAGCATAATGTGTGGACTGGTTTTCTATTTCATTTCTTCTCTGAGAGTAGGGATTTTCTATCGTTTTATGATGCTTCTCATGTATTTTTCGCTTTGATTTCTACCTTTTCAGATAAGGAAAATTTGTGTCTGTATGGACATCCTAATGAAACTTGGGAAGTGGTTCTTCCAGTAGAAGAAGTTCCACCGGAGCTTCCTGAGCCTGCACTTGGAATCAATTTTGCAAGAGATGGTATGAACAGAAAAGATTGGCTATCTCTTGTTGCTGTTCATAGTGATTCCTGGTTGCTCTCTGTGGCTTTCTATCTTGGAGCAAGGCTGAACCGAAACGAAAGGTTAACTGTTACACTTTTGATCTTTTGCTTGCTGTTTATTAGTCAGGGAGGTCTGTTCAATGCAATTCTTTGTAATTCTGCATTTATGTACATTGTTTGTGAACTTTTGTAGGTAATGGGAATTTACTTTCTCTAATGTTTCTTCTTGCATTATTTGCAAATAGTCTTTGTGACATATAGGTGATAGGTCCATAACCAACTATAGCAATCACACAACTTTCTTTTGTTTCCCAGCTTATTATGGTTGATTTATCTTCAATAGCGATGTTTCTATCTGAATAATTGCACTTTTAGGAGGTCGAAGTACTTCTTAACTGTTTATTTAATGTGATTACATAATGACGTTGTTTTTTGTGAAACCGTGCACTGACTTTTTCCGTCTTACTAATCTTATAATGACAGAAAGCGTTTATTTAGCTTGATGAATGATCTTCCCACTGTCTTTGAAGTTGTGACAGACCGGAAGCCTGCCAAAGAGAAGCCTAGTGTAGATAGTGGAAGCAGATCACAAGGAAGCGCTAAGGTTTATTTAGTTGATCATGTTTTTTTTGATAATTCACGATGGAACTTTCTGTGTACAATTCTCTCCTGGGGGTCGGTGTAATGTATTCTCAGGAGGGGTTTGGAGGATGTAATCCTTATCTGTTATCGATTTTCATACCATCATCTAACCATATTTTGGAGAAAGAACTTTCTGATCACATCAACTTGATATATTACTATCATAACTTCTTAAAGCATTTGGAGTAGTTAACACATTGTTTAAAGCTTCTGAGTACCTATTAACTTGATGCCTCTCGATTCTAGAGATCCAATGATGGGCATGTGAAAAGCAACCCTAAACATGCCGAAAGTTGTGAGGAGGATGTCGATGAACATAGTGAAACCCTCTGTGGTAGCTGTGGTGAAAATTACAGTGCAGATGAGTTTTGGATTGGCTGTGACATCTGCGAAAGGTGGTACCACGGAAAGTGCGTAAGGATAACACCTGCCAAGGCTGATAGTATCAAACAATATAAATGTCCTTCTTGCAGCATGAAGAAGGGCAGACAGTAGAAACACAAAGGCAAACAAATGGCGTTAAAGTACGAATGCCTGGTGATTTAAGAAAGTGGCTGATGAAGCATAGTAACATTATTTCTTAATGTATGTATGGATTTGTAGTTTATATGTTTAATATTCTCATAGGTGTGTTGGATCCTGAAGTTGACCTCCCTCAAGTCCCAACCATATCACATTTAACTATCCTGGTATATATATTGTTTACTTTAGGATGACTATCTCGACAATGTCCTAAAGAGTATTGGAAATCAATGATCCATTCTTCTACTTATATTTAAAATTGTCACAGAAACTTGATTCTATTTTATGTTAGAAACTCAGAAGAAGAAACCATCAAAACTACTGGCTAATTTCAGTGCCACAAAGTGGGCTGTTAATTAAGAAGTCATCTGGTCAAGAAAGCAGTCCTTGGCTCCAGCAGTAGCAGCTGTAGCTTCAGTACATTGCTCTTCCCCAGCCACAGGCAACAGCTCATCAGCTTGACAGCCACCTATCTTATCGACAAAAAGGTACCCTTTTATTTATTTATTTGTTATTACTACTTTTTTTAATGTATGCGTTGCCTAATAATGGCCAAAAAATTGCATGTTGGCGCCTGAAAGAATGGCATTCTACTTTCTTTTCTTTTGGATAGTCTTGTGCATGCCATATTTCATATGTAAGTGGATTTTTTAAAAATATATATTTCATTGGAAAATTATTTGAGTTTTCCAGAATAATCGCTACCTTTTATCGAGTTTTCAAGAATATGCGTATTTGGTTCTTTATTATTGTTTTCTTTTTATTTTAAATAACTATAAGAAATTTTAATTAAAAAAACTTAGGTGCTTACCATGTGAAGTATTTTTAATTTTTTAATTTATTTTTGTGTGTAAAAGAGAAGAAAGGATGTTATTAGGTGGCAATCATTACCCATTTTAAATTTTTTTTAAAAAAATTAACTCTCGTCTCCCTTTTCATTTTTCTCTCCTCTCCACCGTCCACCCTCCTTCCTTCTTCTTCTTCGATCATTGATTCAGACCACTTTAAAACTGTAGTTAGGTTTATAACAGAAGTAAAACAACCATGGAAAAACATAACTCCTGCCCTTCTTCCATCTGCCTCTGCCTCTCACGTTAAACCGCCTTCCATGTTGAGAATGGAAAATCCTTTAACCATTTTATTACTAATTCCATATATGGAGGGTAGTAACGTAATTCTGCTTCTTCATATTGATCACAACTAGACAAAGATGTAAAGACGGTTATATTGGATACTTTATACGGTTATGTTGTAACAATCAAAATTTAGTTAGTATTCAAAAAGTTGGATATACCTTATTCATGAAAATTTAAATGAAAGTAAAAATCTATGGGGTTATTCATTTATTTTAAAAACTTTTGAAACCTTCCTAAAATTTAAAGGTGCTTACAGAAAATAAGAAATAGTGAAATTATACGGAAAAGACCTAAAAAGACATGACTAGCACACTACCCCACGTCAAACTATGGAAACTCTCTTCTTATTATTTAAAAAAAAAAAAAAGAAAAAAAGGTTCAGGTATTTAGTTGGGCCGCTGGGCCAAACTTTGCTTAGCAGCAAGAGTTCGGGCTTCTTGATTGCTTTGTCGTTATCAAGCCCAAATATTCGTAAGGATCCAGGACCATTATGTCGACATGTTGGGCTTCGTGCGTAGCCCAAATTTAAAGCCCACATGTTCTCCATTGATTTAAGACCCCTCACGGCCGTTGAATCCCATGACGTTGGGCTCCTAGGATTACCAAAATGGATAGACATATGGCTAAGTTTGGACTCAATATTACACAAATATGCAATAGTTTCTAATTTTACAAATATGTTTGCTCTGTTTTTATATGGAAGGATCTTCCATAGGACAATTACACACTTTCCCTTCATATAATCTGATTATTTTTATATCAAATTATTAAAAAAAGAACTTTGTTCATCTGTTCATTGATTTGAAATTTCTTTATAAAAACATGCGAAATTGGCCAAAATTGGGAATTACACACTCTAAAAAAAAGCCCAATCTTTTTCCTTCTTCAACATCAAGAAAATAGATCGTCTAGTTTTTTCTTCATCATATTCATGGTTGGTTCCTATTTCACCCTCTGATCTAAAAAATCTTATTTCTTATTCTTAAACACCTATAAAAATTGTGGTATACAAACTCTCGGCAGCATGATTTCAGTTCTTTAATGCGGTATCTAAATGATTAACAAAACATAGTAAATTGAAAATTCGGATGAATTTCAATTAGAACAAATTTGTTATAAAATTATAACTCCATATTTATCTAAAATTTAATGAAAAAATGACAACATTTATCGTACATTAGTGGCATAAAAGCAACCCTCAAAATGACGATATATATATATAATCAACATTCATCATTTGATAATCCTGCAGAAATAACATTTTAAAAAATAAATAATAAAGGAACGTGTATATTTTTTTTGTGGAATTATTATAAATAAAAAAAATATCAGACTATTTATAAATATAAATTTTTTTAATATCTATTATAGATAGTGAATTTTTTTTTATATTTATAAATATTTTGACTCATTTTTTTATATCTAAAAATAACCCTTTCTTTTTTCTAGACATATAAAAGAACATGTTGACACATTGAAAAAAGAACTAATTGTACCATTGAGATAAGGGTATTTTGGTAAGCTTATTTTATGAGAAAAAAAATAAACTAGACATTTTTTAAAATATACCCTAATTTTGAGTTCATTTGGCATTGCCAAAATTGAAATGGGCTACCTCTACCCTTTCATTCAGAAAGATAGGCCAAAAATAATGAAAATACAAAATACAAAATTATAGATTTGTTGTAATGAAAAAGAATAAAGTACAATTTTAGTCTTTTTTTTTTTTTTTTTTTTCTTTTTTTAAGTGAAAGGCAGCTGAAAGAGAGAGAGATCTTAATCTTCATTAGTTTTCATCATATTCTATCTGAATAACCCAATTACATGACCTTGCTTGAACTTAAATTATGCCTGATCAAATAATTTCATAAACGTTCCTCCAACTAACATTGGAGGAGAAATATGTTAGAATACTGGATAAAAAAAGTTGTCGTGACGGTGGCTTGAAACGGCATAGAGGTGATTGGGGCGCTTTCTTAGACTAAACCTTTTAGGAAATGTTAGCGGTATTATTAGTTGAATAAATAGAAGGAATTTTATGATAAAAGGGCAAAGTTCATATATATATATATATATTTATATATATTTGTGGCATGATAGACTACTATCATTTATTGTCGTTTACTCAGCTATTTACATCAATTAGTGTCCATCGATAAACAATGATATACTTTGTTATATTTGTAAACATTTTTAGAAATTTTGTCATTTAAAACAATTATTATATATAAATATTATAATTTTGCCTTAAAATGTATAGTTCATTAAGGCACTGTTAAGATTGAAAATACAACAAACGGTTTCCANAGAAAATCAAAAAAAGATTATTGATTTGTAAAATATTATTTTCCCTGTGCCCTCTGATCATGCAGTAGCCTTCCAAGTTCCTAATCTGATCCTTTAATTTATTTCATTGCATTACTCTTGCTTTCATTGACTTATCTCTTTGACTTAAATCATTTTGTTCTTTTTCTAATATCTCTTTCTCACCAACTTTGCTTTCTTCTTCTCTAAGTTATGTCTCTTTCTAACATTTTAATTTTCTTTATGGTGTATTTTCTCTCTAACATTTCTATCCATTTATCTCCCTCCAACCAAACAAAAAAATATAGAAAGATCCATTATAAAACAATGCATTGTAATACTAAGTCTTATTACCATGTGACACATTTCCACATATAATATATCTGCTGGTTCTCAAAGACTATTTTCCTTTTCTATTATAAGTGGAAATGTGTCACATGGTAGTAAGGCTTAGTTTTATAATGCATTGTTTAAGAAACCAAATGTAATGTATGAGAGAGATGAAACCCTAGGCCAGTTGTTACACATGTTTTGACCAATCTATTATTATTTTCTCATCAAATGGTAAATATTAATTTGATAAAATAAAGAAATGGCATGTTTAAAATGATGATAGCAGAAGGTTGAGTTGGCATTTGAGTTTTGCTTCCCTACCACAATTTGAAAAGCACAAGAAAAGAAACATAAGGAACTTTCAAAGTAATAGAAATATTGGAACAAAAGTACCCAAACATGCATGTGATTTGGTATTTTCCTACTTTCTTTTTTTTTTTCATAATGGTCCTATTCAAGCTTCCCATTGATGCCCATGTGGGTCCTTTAATTTGCATTATTTTTCTCTTTTTTTTTTAAACCCTAAAATTATTAGGTGCTTAAAACTTTGCATATCTTAAATTTGATCCTAACTATATATATATATATATATATATATATATATATTTTATTTTAATCTCAAAACTTTAAAACCGTAATCGTTTTATTTTTAGATCTCCATCAAAGAAATATAAGTTTAATACCTATATTATTCTTTTAAGTTCTTTAAGTTTTAATGAAGTTAACAAAATATATTAAGAATTAGACAGTTAATTGGATCTAGCTTAATAAATAAGGCATTAAGAATTCTATATATATATATATAGGTCAAAATTTAAAGTTTTCATATTTACATCATGTAATGCTCCATTAGAAAAAATAATATCAAATTTTATTATCGAAATATCGCGGTGGAGTTAAAATTGACTTGACTTATTTGAATATTTTTCATGTAAACCATTCAAATTTTGTGTATTAAAAATCCATATCCAAGAATACAATGCATTCATCAATTTCTTGTTTCAATATTAATCAATAGACTATATAAATTACTTGCTAGTTTCAATATACATTTTCTTTTACATTTAAAATCCATTTAAACAATCAAATTGCAGATGAAAAATTCGTACACCATATTTAATAGTATTTAGATGAAATAATGCACGAATGTAGTATTTTAACATGTTGGTCTAAAAGGCACACAGCCTTTTCTAAGTTATATGTGCAATAAATACGTTCATATATCATTTCGTTGAATTTAAACACGTCACGTCATTCTAAGATATATATATTTAAATTTAAATTAGTGCATTTGTAGACTTGGATTTTTTCTTCTGAATTTATAGAAATTCATATTATTAAATGGAAACAACTTCCAACTTCATATATATTTAAATTAGTGCATTTGTAGACTTGGATTATTTCTTTATATTTATACAAATTCAAAACAACTTCCTACATGTCAATTACTAAAAAAACTATACCCATTTTAGTTTAAAGATATAACCTTAAAGTATACTAGTATATAGAAAAAAATATATAAATTTTTGTGAAGATTGTATTAGTTAAAATTCTAAACTGTTATATAATATAATATTAAATTTGCTTTAATCTATAAATAAATTAAGCTTTGGGATCAATTATGCAATTTAAGATGGTATCAAAGTAGGTGGCCCATATAAGTAACCCCTGCCATGTTATTTCCTCGGCGATTAATATTAATCCATAAGCTTAAGCTTTTGGGTCAATTGGTGATTTAAGATAAATTTGAATTTGTGCAAGTGTATACCCTTCATTATGTTTGGTGTGTATAGCATGATGCCTATACTTTTATTAATTTAACTTCTAAACTTTCACAAACAAATTAATTTAGACTCATAATTTAGGATTTTCTTGAAAAATCGTCAATGCATCAATTCTAATTATTCATTTTGTTAATCCAATGTTAGAGAAAGTCTATACACATGTAAGAATGGATGTTGTATTATTTTCAAATGTAACCTTAATAAATAATCTAAAATATAATTTAACTTTTAAATTGATAATATTGTAAGTCCCACCCAATATATATTGAAATTTGAAATAGGATATAAATTAATTTACTCACAAAAGTTTAAAATTAAAATTGATATAATTATTAGTTCAAAATTTTAATTGATATAGTCTCAAAATTTAGATTTAGAGTATAAATTAAAAGATTTTCCGAGATATTAATGGTCTTATTCTTTAATAAAAATGAAAAAGGGTATTTATGACCTTACTATGGAATATCGTAGTAGGAAATTGAAATGGACCATTTCAATTTAAGTTAGCGAATAGGTCGAGATGGATTTTGTGGCTTAGAAAATTGGAAGCTTTTATTGCATTGAAAACGTGCGTTTTGACTGCAATCTATAAGGGAGTCAGTCACGCAAACCTTCCCTCAACTGACTAAAATGGAAAAATTATTTCGGCTTGATTACATTTGATTTTTAAAAAATAAATTTATAAATATTCATTATTTTTTATGATATTAAATTTTTGTTGACAAGTCGATATTTTCATCGATATATCTACCTTTCAATAATTTAACATCGACATTTGGGTTAATCAACTCTTTCATCATATACGAAAAAATTCATGAAATTACATGGAAAAATAAACAGCACATGTCACTCGGACTATTAATATAAATGATAAACATTTCTACCTATTTAAAAAAGTATGGAATATTTATTTATTGATTAACATTTTTTTATTTTTTTTTCTTATATAAATTTTTAGAAATATCTATCGACAATTATGTAGAAGTGAGATGTTAACATTTCTTTCGACGACACATTTTTAAACCTTGATTCTATCTATTGATTTCTTTGTATTTTCTCATCTACATTTTAGGACTTGTTTAAAATTAAGCCAAAATTTTAAGCTTATAAAAAGTAGTTTTAAAGAAATTGATAAAAAAAAGTATAATTAAATAATTAAATAATTATCAAATGAGAGTAAGTAACCTAAATAAAAAAAAATTATGAATAAAAGTATTACAATATCTCCATTCTATTTTATTAATGAAGATCAATAGTTAGATCACTGCAATGAAGATTCAAGTTTCATTTATATCATACGCAAGAGATTAGAGACATAAAAGAAAAGAACAAAAATATTATACAAAACTCTTGAAATAATATGCAATGCATTTTATCTTAGATCAGAATATTTTATTCATATATAGGAATGTGATGGTGGGTTCAACAAAGTGATTTTGATCCTCAAATTAGTAATTGATAACAAAATAATTTCATAGATCTTCGATTGATTCAAAAATTTAAATTGATAAGTAAAGATAAATTTAATATCATATCATCTAACATAATTTTTAATCAGTAGGAATAAACATATGAAAGGAGTTAAAATTTAGAGATAACAATACAAGGTATATCTAATTAAATATTCAAGTAGTTTTTTTAAATATAAGATTGTGAAATCTTCCTTAAAGAAAAAAAAATATATATATATGAATGACATAAAATATATTATCTCATATGAAAGTATAATGTCAATATATATACTAGAGCGATGTTGTTAACTTAAGCATATTTTTCTCTTAAAAAAACTTGAGCATCGAAATATCATTACATCTATAACTTCTATTATAGAAACCATCATGGGCTCGTCTGGTGATCAATAAGGGCCATGAGTTTAATAAAGAATTTAAAGGGAATGAGTTCAATGTAGTCACACCTACCTAGAATTTGAAAACTACAAATTTTATTGACATGAAAATGTTATAGGGTCAGATGGGTTCTCTCGTAAAGTTAGTCAAGAAACGTATGTTGATTCATACATTCACGAATATTTAAAAAAAAAAAAACTTATGCTGCAAATTAATTGTCGAAGAATTAAAATCCTCATTTTGTTCTAAAAACAAACATAAAAGAGAGCGAGAAAAAGGGAATATAATATATTAAGCTAGGCCATGTAATGGAAATGAAAATGTGAAAATATCATGTTGATGTCAGTCTAATAGAAATGTTAAGATGTCATATAATACAATCTAATGAGAATGCCACATCTTTCATGTTGATATCAATCTCATAAAAATGTGAAAATTTCTATAGAAATGTGAAAAACTCGATTGAAATTTAGTACCACGATTTGAATTATCTATTTGTATGTATTCATACAATATGTATGTAATCTTCGATCTCCAATTCATTTTTTTTAGTTTTTTTTAATTCAAATGTTGCCACCTGTTTTAAATATGCATTCATTGACCATGTGGGTCAATTCGGGTAAGTTTGAACTTAATGTGCTTTAGCTTTTCATTATAAAGTATAGACATTTTTAATGCCACAAAAGTTATTGGTAAGAAAGGTGACAAAGAACACTACTTTAATTGTTGGAAAAAGTGGTTAAAAAACCACAAGACAAAACCAAAGCCATCAAAAAATGTATAGACTTTCATTGTGGCAGTTCCAATTGATTACGCAAATGGGAAACTTTTAAAAAGTTTCGAAAATCATTTATATCTTTCTCACCTAAATCAATAACCGCAATAAAATAGATTCAAGTCGAAAAG
The DNA here is from genome assembly GCA_031780015.1 of Citrullus colocynthis. Taxonomy (NCBI): domain Eukaryota; kingdom Viridiplantae; phylum Streptophyta; class Magnoliopsida; order Cucurbitales; family Cucurbitaceae; genus Citrullus; species Citrullus colocynthis. The sequence continues at coordinate 2,782,887 of QLSR01000645.1, forward strand.
AAATAAAAACCCAAAATTAGCATACAGGTCTGTATTATTATTTTGCATCTATTAGCATACAGATACTAAATGGAAAATTTATATATTATTTGAAACTTAACATATGTTTAAAGCTTCGGGACCTATTAATTCCTTTTTAAATACAGAAATTAAGTGGACAAAATTCACAAAAGTCAAGGTACCAAACTTGTTATATAACTTTTTTTTTAACCATATATACTTTACCACATGTGATCTATATATCATTTCTTTTCTTTAAAAAGTTGAACTTAAAAACAGAAACATAAGAAGCAAATCAGTATCAAATCAAACCTTAAAGAAATTGAAATTTTGGTTGTTTCTTTTTATCACATTTATGATATGTTTCGTAATTTTAGTTTTGTCGGTGTTCGAGGAGTCAAACTTTTCTGTTTCATGACAAGATAGAAAACATTAAAATTGCTGTCAAATTATCCAAAAAAAAAAAAAAAAAAGACAATGAAAATTGTTAATCAAGGGTTTTCACATCAAGACAAGGGAAATAAATTCTAACATTTGATAATGGCAAAGTGGTAATTAGACCCAAAAAAAAAAAAAAAAAAAAAAATAAAAAAAAGGATTTCAAAAAAAAAAAAAGAAAAAAAATATAAAAAAATAAAAAAAAAAAAATGTAAATAAAAACAAAAAAAAAAAAAAAAAAAAAAAATAAAAAAAAGGATTTCAAAAAAAAAAAAAGAAAAAAAATATAAAAAAATAAAAAAAAAAAAATGTAAATAAAAACAAAAAAAAAAAAAAAAAAAAAAAATAAAAAAAAGGATTTCAAAAAAAAAAAAAGAAAAAAAATATAAAAAAATAAAAAAAAAAAAATGTAAATAAAAACAAAAAAAAAAAAAAAAAAAAAAAAGTTTAACAACAACTTGAATAATTAAAATTTAAAATCCCAAGCGAGGACTAGCAGTAACATTACAGTTATTAATTGGAATTAAGTGGGTTTAAGAGATTGTTCGTGTTGTGAAGTTCCACAAATACCCTTCTTCCTAATGTAAAGTCTATATTCATCGAAGGTCATAGGTGGAAAAAGGGCAGGCCTTCCTTGAGTGACAAGCTCCTTGGCTGGTTCAATTATCAAATCACTTTTGGGGTTGTAGAAGAAGGCCAGTGACACTCTATCCTTGTTTGAATTTACAATCACCCTATGCTTCACGCTCTTATATATTGCATTGCTTAGCACCTAATTAACCAAAAAAAACATACAATCATATGACTCATTTTCATGAACATTAAACTCAATAAATATATATATATATATATATCTACAAAACATATCATCTTCATTTTTATTTTTGTTTAAATTGTAATTTTGGTCTCTACAGTTTGATAAAAACCTCACAAATAATTGTGAGGGGTTTACTAAAGCATAAGAACTATTTATGAAATTTTATCAAATCATAATGACTAAATTCTAACTTTTAAAATCATAGGAGTAAACTCTAACTTTCTTCAAATCACATAGTCCAAATTTACAATTTAACATTTTTTTTTTCTCTTTTTGAAGTTATCAACCGTTAATTAAGTTTACCCATAGCTTATCATGTGTATATAATCTCATTTCCTTAAGTTTCCTTATGAGTTCCAAAGCTTTTTAAAGTTAGTGTTGGTTTAACATAATCTGAAAGTCGATATATATATATATATATATATATATATATATATATATTTTGTGAAATCTCTCCATTTTCTCATGTGAGATCCTAACGGTTCATCATTCTTAAGTTAGATCCTTTATTTGTCCTTTTCTTTTTAACTATTCATTTGGACAATGAGAGTCGTATAAATTTATGTATCTCATAAAAATGGTGAGATCTCTCACTAAGATGGAACGAACCTGAATTTGATCACCGATGTTGACGATCAAGGCGTTTGGGATAGGGTCAATAGTGATCCAATCATCTCCTTTGTGAACTTGGAGGCCAGGGACGTTGTGGTCAGGCAAGAGAATGGTTATGCCGCCAGGGTCCGAGTGAGGGGAAAGCCCTAAAGTCAGGTCTGGCTGAGGGCATTTTGGGTACATATTTGCCCTCATGCAACCACCTATTCCTTTTTCTCCTCCAAATGCCTTCAATAAATACTCTTCTTCAAGCCCTAATCCCACTGATAATCCCTTCATCAATTTCGCACTTAGCTTCACGACCTCATCTCCATATTCTTCTATCAATTTCCTGTCCATAATAACCCTTTCAATTCACTAGCATAAAACCCTAAAACGGTAAAATCATCAAGCAACGTAAATAATTAATGCTTAAGCTAATGGATTACAGTAAATCCAGCTGTAACAATACTATAATTATACTCTCACTCACTTGTGTATTTGAAAATTTGTAGAAGACCCACCAAATTAAATGAAAAAGAAATGACATTACAGTTATAAGTATTCATTTCACATGATTAGAAAGTCGAATTAAATATGAAATATAAGATTATGATTCTTTGAATTTTACATTTCAGAAATTCTAAATTGTTAGTATTAAAAGAAGAAATCAAAAGTTGAGAATTTAATTTTTGTTTTTTTTTTGGAAAAAAATTTAGTTGTGGGAAATTAGAAAAGATCAGTACCTAACTAAATAGTAAAGCGACTATATACTAACAACCAAAACAACCCCCAAAATAAGTAATATTAGTTTTTATTTATACTAATTAATATGGGTGTTTCTAAAAAAAAGTAATTAAATAGTACGATTTTCATAACAGAAAACAAAAGAAGGAAGAAATTGTTTTGATCTAGTTATAAATTGTTTATCCAATAAAAATAAAATTAAAAGACAATAATTATAATATATATATATATATATATATATGAACTAGGTCAAGATATTCCAAAACAACCATCTACTGGAAATCGGAAAAAGAATCTAGAAAGATAAAACTTCAAAAAGACTTTAAACAAAACCCTGACTTCAATTTATCCAAATCCGCAGAATAAAGAAAAAATGTCCATATTAAACTTTTTGACGTTCAATGTTTCTAATATAATTATAATGAAATATCAACCAAATATGACTCATAAATAAAATATGTTTATTCCATTTTCTCCCTACCTCATCTCAAATTTAGAACATGTTTGAATTGACTTTTTAAATATTTAAAAACACCTTTTTTTTTTTTCACTTAAAAACATCTTTTGAAGCATTTAAAAAATCAATCTATAAAGTTAACTCTCCAAATTTACCTTCTCAAGTTTCCAAAATGATAGAATAATACTTATAACCCACACAATTAGTCAATACCAACCTAGAATAATAAAATGAAAAAAGAAATTGTTTATGCATTTTATAATTAACCAGAGCTTCTACTAGTATTTTTTTTTTTTGATGTGGTGCATCTTGAGCATCACTGTGCAACCCATCCAATTGTCCCACAGCTTATTCTGCTGCACCCAAATATAATTACCGCATGGTTTTCTATTTGAAGTAATATTTTGGGTGCAGTTAAATTTGTGATTGGATACTTGTGTGTGGTGAAACCTGACCGGAGAGAAAGGAGGAGAAGAATATGATAACATACTTGGAAGAAGGAGGAAAAGCAGGCCATTTGGTTGGGTTTCTGAGAGAAGAAGGCAAATAATTCAAGAAAAAGTAATCACTCCAATCCAAAATCGCTCCTTTTTCAATCCCCAAACGGCTTCCATATCCTTCGTAAGTGATGGGAGAGTTTGCATATTGTTTCTTCAAATCCAACGGCTGATCAAAGAACTGCTTCCATGTGTCCTTCACACACTCCATCATCTCACCACTAATCCCATGGTTTATTAAATGGAAAAATCCCCATTCTCTGCACGCTTCCGCCATTTCCTTCACCCCCGCCCCGCTCTCCAGCTTCTCCATGTCCAACACCGGAATATTCCTAATCTGCACAGCGGCGCCACTTGGCCTCTGCGACGGTGGCTTCACATACCTCCCCGGAATCGTCCTTATTCCACTCTCCGCCAGCGACTGCACACACACCACCGGCTCCGGCCAACTCTGTACGCAACTACTCATTTTTCTTTTCTAATTTAGTTTATGTTATAAATTTTTGTGGATTTTAAGGCTCTTCAATACTCCACATATTTATAGGGAATTTTACGTGGGGAGGAGAAACAACAAAGTCGCAGTAGATTTTACATGTGATGAAAATGAGAGAAAATAATAAATAAATAAATAGAAAGAAAGAAAGAAAAAGATTCTAGTGGCCATCGGCTATTTTCGGCGCCGTGAAAAACTTGCTTTACCCCAACTGACAACTATGGTGTTCAAATGAACCCACAATTCGAACAATTGGAATATCCAAAAAAAAAAAAAAAAAAAAAAAAATTGTGAGAATTGAATTGGGTTAGTATTGTTCTTAGGTTGGGTTGAGGTGCAGGTTGGCTAAAAAATGTTTGGATTAACCTAACCCAACCTAAATTATATATATATATATATATATATATATTTGTTTAAATTTTGATTATTTTGTATTGATTAATTTGTGAATCTTTAATATTTTTCTTTTAAAATTGTTATGATATTTGTCTTCATGTAAAGTTTCGTGTATAGTTTGAAGTAAATATCTTATATATTTGATATTTAATATTTGAATTTTTATGAGATTTTAGTTATTAGACATGTTGTAGATAAATTTACATATTTTTAATAAAAAGGAAAAAAATAAGTTATATCCCAACAACTCAATTTGAGACTTTATTTGGATCTTTTTGGTTGTAATCCAACCAACCAAATTTTAGGTTGGTTTAAAAAATACCCTCAACCCAACCCAACCCATGTACACCCTACTAACAACATGGACAGAAAATAATAAAAAGTTAAAATACTATTTTAATATAAAATTTGTTCAAATTTTAGTTTTTTAATTTTAATAAATTCTCAATTTAGTTTTTTAAAGTTAATTTTTACTTAAATGGATTAATAATAATTAGATTTTTATTTTAGGGGATACAATAACACTAATGTAATTTTTCTTAAAAAAAATCAATAATGAGAACTAAGTTTAATCATTATTAAATAGAGATTAAAATTAGACGATTAAAAAAATATAAAACAATATAAGAATGAAAATAGTATGTTAAAAAAAATACTTGCTAGCTGGATTTTACTTTTATAATATTCAGACATGTTTTTTTTTGTGGGGGGTGAGGTATAATAAATTTTAAACTACTTCTCACAGTTGGCTTTTAAGGTTTACAGCGTAATATCAATAGAAATATAAATTTTATGGAAATATTGTTGAAAATATCGATAAAATATCAATGTTGATTAAAATTTTTGAAAAAATTATAAAAAAAAATTTAATAAAAAATTTTAAATTAATAGATAAAGATTTTACATTATAAAAACAAGTTAAAATGTTTATTATATTTATTTTTAATGTTAATAAATCTTTTTACGATATAATAGAATTGTCGATTAACTTCTTAGGTCGACGTCGAATGCATAGATATGTTGAAATATTAATGAAAAGATCGACATATAGATAGAAATCTAATATCGTGATAAGTAATCAGTTTCGAGTTAATTTTATTTCTTATCAAACTTGGTAAAATAATAATAACAATTTTCACTTAAAAAAGAAAAGACAAATTTATACAATTAATGGGAAAGACAAATTTTGAAATTTAGACGGTAGAAAACAAAAAATAATTGTTTAATCTAAATAAAATGGGGTAATGAACCTAGTCCTAGTGGCAGGCCAGACCAATGCGAAAAGAGAGTTTGATAGATTAAATCTTCAATCTTTTACGAGTGTTGTATCTTTCATCAATTTATACAATTAATTAAAATTTTACGAACCATAGGAATTTACGAAAAAAACGTTGGACTTTTTACATGATGCAGGAAAGATACGGATAAAAAGACAGATGCTTATAAAATAAAATGTAAACGACGAATGGAAGAATCCAATCGGGTCGGACTCGGATATTTGGTTGGAACATGATTCGACGAAACCCGACAAAAAAGGGCGACCGTTTGTTTTTGTTTTTTAAGAGTAAAGCAGGAAGTGGAAAGGTTTGATGCTTTGCAATATTGTCGTTTTAACTCTTAAGTGGGGTGGCGGGTGGGGCCGGTAGGAGGGAACTCCTTTTTCCCTACTTTCGACATGTCGGCATACAGTTACTTCCTTTTATAATTCTCCAGCTTTTTTTTTTTTATACAATCGAGGAGAATAAGATTCAAACCACATATTTATAACATATATAACATCCTAAGTGAACTAGACTTGCTTTGCTGTTATTCTTCAACTCAGTAATTCAGATGTCAACATTAGCATAACACGATATAAAAAGCATATATTTTATCTGTTAAAGTTGAAAGTTCAAATTCTCATACTTCATAGTTGTTATACTCAGTGGCGGATCTAGAATTTCAAGTGAGTAGGGGCACAAATGTATATTGGGTTATAAGTTTACCCCGTAAACCTCTAGTTTTATATTTATATATAGTTCTTAAACTTTAAGAAATGTCTATTAAGTCTTTGAATTTTCGATTTTTGTGTTTAATAGATTATAAAAATGTCAAATTTGCATCTAATATGTCTTTTACATATTTGAAAATATAAACATTAAATGTGATATTAGACCTTAAATTTAATTTTGTGTTTAATAGAGACGATCAGACATCGTTCTAAAATTAATATATCAATTAACTACAAATTTTAAAATTTAAGGTTTAGATAGTAAAAAAAAAATAATAATCTTCTTATAAAATAGTTATTTTTAAACATTTTTAGTATTTATAAGATCTATTATATATTAAATTGAATTAATTTAAAAAATATTAGATATTTTTAAGAAACTAAAAGGTTAGGGATTTATAAATCACAGTTTTTAAATTTTAGGGACTAAAAGTGTAATCTATCTTTCATATAAATGTAATTTTAAATGAACTAAGATATAATATCTCTATTAAATAATATTAATTATAAAATAATTATAAACCTTTATATAATTATTCATCTACATACACAAGAAAAAAAATCATTCAATCAATTTTTTCTAAATAATTGTAAAAAGATAAAATATATATATAAGAAAAAATGAATTTAAAACTTAATCGTTTTAAGTGTACTAAAATCTATATATATTAGAAATATAAAGTGAATGACAAATTATTAAATATTTCGTTAACAAAATTAAATTTATATAACGTAAAATTTTTCTATATTTATAAATAATTTAATATTTTTTATTTATAATAATTTTTTTATTATTAATTATAGCATTTACACAGCTTTTTTTAATCCTAATTCCTGGATTTCCGTATCTTATTGATAATTGGTTAATTAATTTACTATTTATTACTAATTTTAAGTGACATATTTCCGTTAATAATAAACTAAAAAGAGTCAGATTTCTTAAATTCCTCCAAAGTATTTATTGATAACATTTTCATATAATATTATAAAAAAGTTATGAAATTTAAATTATAAATTGATTTACCAAACATGAACTTTCTCTAACACATAAATCATCAAATTTATAATAGTTTCCTTTTGACATGGAATTCCCAATATTATCCCTTTAAATAGTATCTTTTTAGGTTTATCATTTAATTTTCGTAGCTCAAATAAAAAATAAATTGATAAAATCGTAAATTCAAATAGACACAATCTTAAAGAGATGGTTGATGACAAAGATGAATAATTAGCACAATTTTTATAATATATGAGTTATTTTTTCGTTGTCAATTAGTTAAAGATTCGATCTCTCTACTCCACATGTTATCGAATAATTTTTTTTTTTTTTAATGATCAGTTCTGGCTTGATTTTGTTTTGCAAATTCATTTATTAAAAAGTATGATTGGAAATTGAATATAATTAGAGATAAGAAAAAGGAAAGTTGATGGAGTGGCATAATAATCGAAGAAAATTAGTAGAATATAATATAAAAATAAATAAAAGAGAAGGATAATGTTTGGCCGACATCCACGGGACGGGAAGGATGGTATTGTTGTGGTGTCAGAGAACACGTGCGAAATATTGACCAGAAAAGAAAATAAGGCACGTGATAAATCAATTAAGAATTGATGGTCTTGTGGGACATTGTCAAACTCCACTTCTAGAAAATTATATTCTCTCTTTGCCACTATGATTTTAAACTCTTCCATTTGCGTAAACTCAGTTACGTCACTTGACACGTGTTTTTAATGTCTTCAAATTAACTTATATGGTAAAATTTATAGATTAATGAATCACAAATTGAAAATTGTCCGGACAAAATAGGACGCAAAGTTTTTATCTCAATTTTTTTATAGAAATACTTCTTGAAGGAAGTTGCAATTTTATTATTTACGTGCTTGTAACATTTTTATAAGTTTAAGAGTTTAAATTTTATTATTTGTGAATCTAATTTTACACTTAATATAAGTTGAAGGGTCAAATTTTAATACTTATAGAATTTTAGGAATAATTTTTGAAATTATACAAAGTTTGAGAGTCTAATTACAGTTATTATCCTACTTTAGAATAATATGTTTGAACTCACTGTAGGTGGATTATTTGTATGACAAATTTTTCTAGAGCCATATAATGTAGGGTTGGATAATTCTCCACTAACAGAATAAAAAATTATTAAATTTTATATTTTAATATGGGATGATCGTTTTCATCAATCTAATGCATTGGAAGTACTTAATTACAAATCAAAAGAAATTACCGGTAAGATTGAAAGATTTGAAAAAATTAGGACAAATTTGAAAATCCCACCCATCTTTAATTATTGAACTAAATATTAAATTGAAAAATAGATACCAATGGCATAATAATCAAAATTCAAACTTCCAATTACAACTAATAGGAAAGTCGGCAATACATATGGTTATAAAAGTAATAATATAGTGTTTGATATCAAGAATAATATATAGATACATATTACTTGAAATAAATAATTTTATAGTTTAAATAGTAATCATTATTCATCAAGTAAAATAATATTTGTAACTAAGACACTAAATTTGAATAAATCCTAACTATTACTTAAAAATTTGTAAAAGATTTCTTTCAACATATAATGGAGTTTTTCATTGTCACGACTCAAAATTACAAAATCAAAACTAAACTACTTTTAATTATAACATGACCAATTACTCAATGAAAAAGAACAAAAATAAAAGGCTATAATAGATTTAACAATAAGTAAGGAAATTCATAGAACTTATGTTTTAAACATGACTCACGACATAATTTTGGAATCATAGATTATTTATTTTGCATTGGATTAAAAGATTTTATTTTGCCTTTGATCATAAGTTTTTCCCACTAAAAGAAGTTATATGTTCCTAATTTAACCATTTGACTATGAAATTATTTGAGTTGTGGTCGAGAATTAAATCATTAACTTTTGACATACTATTTGAACTATATATATACTCGAATTTGTAACAGAACCTTAATATATATATTAATGTAGTCCGTCATCTTTACTTTTTCTTTTGAGAGTTCAATTAATCCATGACACTCATAGTTGCAATACACCAACCACATTTTTAATGTCCATAGGGGTGGAGATTCCATAAATATTACTCAAAAGTAGTTTTAAAAATTCTAAAAAAAATTAGGTTCCTTTTTCTTAATTTAAGTTTGAGTTCATCAGGTGGAATTTTTACCATAAAAAAACATTTCTCTTACAAAGTTGCATCATACTTCGTTTGGTTAGTTGGTTTTTCTTGACAACTATATATAAATCCAATGCAAAAAAAAAAAAAAAACGTGGAAAATCGCTGGTCTAAGTGAAATTTAAACGCAGAAACTTACTATATTTGAGACTTCCTAATCTAGAAAAAGAAAGACAGAAAACAATCGCACCACAAGTATATATGTCCTTAATCTGTAGGGTCTAGTCTCTTGTAACTTAGCTAACTCAAACACACACATCCTTAAGTGACAACCCACATGCATATTCTTAGTATTGGAAACAAATATATTTCTGATCTCAAATATTACAAGATATTTGCAAATTATAAATAAAAATAATAATAATAAAAAATTAAATCGGTGTTAGGTTTCGATGGCAAAAATTCTTCCCATTATGATGTGTTTATCTAATATAAAATTAAAGTTACTCCAAACGGGTATTTTTCAAGAAAAAATTTAAACATTTTAAAAAGATGAAGAGACCAAGCAAATTTCTATTTTTTTTTATTATTTTTATTAAAAATATGAGTTACCCCTCCCTCATTCTCAATTAGTTTGTTTTTTCTTTAAGAAATATGAAAATCTTATATTTATCCACACAAATGTGGATGCTCTCAACAATCAATTTTAGGTTCCGTACGCCGAACAGCATCAAATTGACGAATATATTTTTGTTGATAGCAAAATTAGTCCGAAAGTCAAGTTTCTTAACTCTGTCTTTTTTTCCGACCGTCATTTTTATTTGATAAGCACATGCAATGAATCATGATTTGTTTTAAAATTTTGGTTGGAAGAAAATTGTAATTCAAATAAGACGATAAGAATTTTTTATTTTTTTTTAATCAAAGACGAATAAGAAATTAAATTTCCTGCCTATAAAGAAAGTTGTTATTTGTTAATATCTTCACCGTACCAATCTTAGATTTGTTAATATCTTCACCTTCATAGTCGAATAATTGAAACCCTATATAGTGCTCGAGTTTAAGAGTGGTACATACACAGTATTAAATTTCTGTTGATATGTCGATATTTCTATCGATAAATTTTACGTTTTCATGAATTTGATATTGATATAAAGGGTGTGTCGATATCTTCACAAAACATAAAAAATAAGCAACAAAATATCACTATTTAAATAATAGACATATTAACTTGTATAAAAATCATAAGATATTTATTTACTAATATAAGTTTTATTTTTTTAGTTTTTTTGTTTTTATAATTTTTCCAGAAATACCCATCAAAATCAATATTTTATCAATATTTCCATCAAAGTTTCAGTAGAATTAAGACTTCTATATTTCCATCGACATTCTAAACTTTGGGTACATGAATGAACAGATATCACATTCGATTGCAATGTTTAAACGAATTAAAAGTATGGTTTAAAAAATGTTTAAACGAATTAAAATCTATTATTAACTATACCAACAAGGTGTTTAACTTGGAGTAATCTATATTGGGTGACCAGTTTGTGAGGATTAGTCTAACACAAGTAAGGAGGACTTAACAAAGTGTGAATTCTGGATTCCAAATCCTGATTTAAAGAGATACCATATTTAAAAGTGACATATTGAAAATCTCAAATTATTCTGGACATGTTCAACGTTTTTTTTTTTTCCAAAAAAATGGACAAGTCTACTAGACACAAGATTAATAAAATTAGCAGAATTCCATCTAAACACAAAATTAAAGATTTAAGAGGTATAAAAACACAAAATTGAGATTTACCTATTTATACTTTCTAGAGTTGGAGACACAAATTTTGATGTTGACTACACTAAACTAACCATATTTTTAATTAGGGTAACTGACAAATTTCAATTTGTTAAAAGGTCACATCACAATGTATCAAAGGCAGAACTTTTTCTGAATGGATCGACATTGATTTTTATTTATTTATTATTATTATTTTTGTATGAACATTGATTTTTATTCTCTTATTCAACGTCTTGCGCCCCCTTTCCATATAGGGTTACAGTGACGGCTAAACCAATCCAAAAGCAAAACAAATCACTAGAGAAAAAGAAAAAGAAAAGAAAAGTCCTTTATTTAAACATATTCGAGTATATATCAATATTGTTCATTATTAATTGGGGTGTTTTTTCAGCTTTTAACTTGATTCTGAAGATTGATTTGAGCTGGCAAAATACAAAAATACTTCTGGCCTTGTAGCCATTTAGAATGAGTGCTTCCGGATGATGTAGAGAAAATTTTATTGTTTAATTTATGATATATAAATTAAAGGTCTCTAGAAAGATTGAAGCCATAAATTTATGTCAAAGCAATCTATGTTACAATGCAAATTCTAACCACAATTCAAGAAGAAAGTGGAAACACAAAGAATAAGAATCAAGCAACCAGACAAGAACAATTTGAAGATAATTAATACTTTGTATGTAAAGTAACAAATAAAAAAAAAAAAAAAAATCAATGATAAAAACAAGAAGAAGATTAGCAACAGTAGAAAATATATAAAAACTTTCTAGAACATGCCCAAAATAAAGTTCGGGAGATGGTTAGTGTAATGAAAATTGTCAACGGCAAATGTAAAGTGTCAAGTTTTGACAGTCTTAAAAATGCTCGACTTTTTTTAAAGAGAATAAATATATCAAAGAATAAATTAAGGTATGCAAGTCACGTCATGGCTCAATCTCGTGGTGGATACTAATTCCAATTTATTAATTAATTATTTTAAATCATTAATACAAATTAATACTAATGATTGAAAGTGATTATTTAATAAAAAAGATTCAAAGTTAAAAGTGTAAATTTTGAAATTTAGAGACCAAAGATTAAATTGAAACCAAACTAAAACTCAAGGACTAAAAGTGTAACGTTTCTTTTAAAAAAGTGAGCTTTTTAAGGATATAACGTTTCTTTAACGAAATTGAAGTATATTGAGCAAAGATTATTGGAAAAATAATATCAAAGTTGTGAAAGCCAATTATTAGAAGGTTCTGAAAACAAAGGTTCCGGGAGAATAAGGCTTTATGTAAAATCTATATATCCATCTCGACGATTAAAAGAATAAAGAAGGTGCAACCACCTTCCACGTTACTTAAAAAGGGAGAGAGGAGGCTGACTCTTTCTCACTCATTTACTTGATAACAATTTTAAATAAATTTAAAATAAAATAAGAAAAATATATCTAAATTATTAGAAAAAAAATTTTTAAATGGCAAAACGGTTGAAAATATTTACAACTAATAGCAAAATACAATGTCTATCTGCGATAGACTACTATTTCTGTTGAGCCTATCATGATCTATTGTAGATAGACAGTGAAATTTTACTAGTATTTGTAAATATTTTAGTTTATTTTATTATATTTAAAAAGAGGTAAAATTATTAAACAGTAAAAAGTTGGAAAACGTGAGAAAGTTAATTTAGTTGCCAGCTTTTGTACGTTCTAAATGCTTTGGTAGGAAAGAGGAGTGAAGTTTATAGATGAGGAAGGAATAAAAAGATATATTCTAACAAAGTATGTGGGAATACTGAATAATATGAACCCCAAAATTTCTTCCTTCTTCTCTGTTGGAGTATTAAAGTGGTGTTTTAAACTCCTAAAACGTTAAAGACACAAAACAACATTTAATTTGTACGGTCAGTGACAACCATGAAATAATAAACATCCTATTTAAAATAGGCATAATCCACGAAGACTTTCTTTCTTTCTTTTCTCTCTCTCTCTCTCTCTGTTTTTTTTTTTTTTTTTTTTTTGAAATAAATAAATAAAATTTTACGTTTCAAAGTATTCCACGAAGATTTTTTTTTTTTTTAATTTAGTTTCTATTTGATTTCTAATTTAAAAATTGTGATATTTTTATTTTTGAATTTTGAATTTAGTATTCCTTTGGTCTTTAAATTTTAATATTTTATCCTTTTGTTTTTTTAATTTTTACTAAGCTCAATTTGGTCTATCAATTAATTAATCTTAAAAAATATAATTAATCTTGAAAAATATAATGTGATTTTTTTTTAATTTTAATAGTTATGAGGAGAAATTAGTAAAAGTTAATTTAATTCTTTAATTAACAAGTATTAATACCAAAGACTAGATCAGAAGTGACTATTTAATAAAAAAATTAAGTTTAAAGTGTAAATTTTTAACCTTAATAATCAAATAGAAAAAATATTTAAAAATATCATTTTTTAAATATAAGAATAAATAAAAGATATAAGAATAAATAAAAAAAATTATTGTAGATAGAAAAAATATTAATTTATTTACAGATATAGTAAATTTCACTTTATATCTATGATAGACTGCGATAGATATTCGTGTCTACCTGATAAAGTGATACATATCTATCTAGATCTATTATAGTTTATCATATTCTTTCAGAAAACATTCCTAAATAAAAACTAGATTGATCATTCTAAGACGAAATGTTTTATTTTAAGAAAAAGAAAATTAAATCAAGCTATTGGAATCCTAAACAGTGGGTGTGCATGCAACACAACTTATGTTCCACTGAGAAAGATAGAGATGGAGTTTTAGGGTTCCTGTCTGCCAATGAGAAAGAAATGTGAGTTGGAAGCACTTTGCAATAATAGTTGCTGTGAATAAGGCCCTTCTTGTTGCAACATGTGATAGATATCAATGTCCACAACAATATATTGGGACCGACAAACCCATTAACCGAAAGAACCTTTCTCTTATTTGTTCATATATGTATATATTTTGAGACATTCTAAATCATCTAATCTCTTTTTTAAAAAATAAGCATTCTAGAGATAAACGAGGCAAAATATATCAGAATTCATATCGACTGGTTATTTTGAGACATACAAATTTTCGAATCAAACAATCATATCAACGGCAACTTTGTTTCGCACGTGAAAATTCGTACTTAATGTTAACTTTAATTAAATTAAAACTTTTAAAAATGGTCACATGTATTGTATTGTATTGTGGATGATGTTTGCAGCTCATGAGTTAGTCTTTCATGTGGGGCTCCCTAAGTGCTAGCCACATGGACCATGCAAACGAATCTAGTGAGACGAACTTTGAGATTCTAGTCGAGGAGTTGCACTAAACAGTCATTACAAGAAATTCTCATCTATATTGATGGCACCGAAATTCGTCAACATATCCATACCTATACTAACAAAATGTCAAAGCGCGTACTCGAGAATAATAGAGGAGACATCTCACTATTTAGATATGATGATCGTGACGTATCAAGCAAGGAAAATCAACACTAAATCAAGGCAAGTCTCCAGATTTCAAACTTCCACCATGTATGCATAATAGGATAGTGGAAAAAGGTATAAAGAGAGGGAAAACTCATCCTACTAGTATATAATATTGTATACCCTATCTCAACTTGACGTTATTTTCATTCTATGTTCACCGACCTAAGCATTGAAGCGTGTTGGACACAGCATCAACTAGGAGCCAATGTGTGGACATGTGACCAGATTCTTGCATCAACAACGACAACGTAAATATGTAAATATCAGTCAATTTTCTAAACATAACTAAAGTATTAATGAAATTAATTGATTGTTGGGCCATATTATTATTTGTTTGTTTGTCATATTCGCCCTCTTCTCATTGCTTTTTAGGCTGTAGCATAAAAGTAAACAGGTTGTTCCAAGATCTCTTTAAAAAAGAGCTTGTATCATTTGCTCAAATTCATTGTGTTTAGTTGGAAAAACAAACAATCGCCTTAATGGATTATGGGACTTAATTAAGTGATTAGGATGAAACCTAAGCATAGACAACTAAAACCAAAAGTCTAAGGAAAGTATGAAAGTTTCTTAGAGGGTGTTTAAAACCTTAAGTTGAGTTGGGTGGAGTGGACTTCTATAACTCACTCATTGTTTGAGAGTTGGAGATATTACAATTATTTAAACCGAAAATTAGCTACGTAAAGGAAGACTATTTGAAATCTTCTTGAGCAAGAGTGAACACCATTTAGAAATCCTCTTTAGTTATACCACAATTAGTTACTTGAACATATAATGTATTTTTTTTTTCCATGATTGAAATTTGTATAATTTTTGTTTGGTTTTTATATGTTCAAGTACATAAAAATATATTCAGATAATTTTGAATGGTTTTTGTATTTTCAGTTAATTATAAAATAATAGAGAACTAGTAAATTACAAACAATGTTTTCTTAAATTAAAGTAAAAAAAAAAAATGTAATCACAAAAGAATAAAGAAATTTTTTTTGAACTTTGATCCATTTTTTACCTTAGTATAATGAAGTATAAAAAAATGTAATAAGATTTCTTTCTTAAATCAAAGTCAAAAAAAATTTCTTTATTC